>VZRF01007981.1:114735-344935 GCA_013396875.1 Vireo altiloquus
TTTTTGCCTAAAAATCTTAGATTCCTGCAGCAATTTCTATGCTGTCACGGTTGAGGCAGTCACGACACACACAAACCCCAGTAACAGTTTCAAGCAAAAGGCTTTCTTTATTGCAAAAGC
Source organism: Vireo altiloquus (assembly GCA_013396875.1). Taxonomy (NCBI): domain Eukaryota; kingdom Metazoa; phylum Chordata; class Aves; order Passeriformes; family Vireonidae; genus Vireo; species Vireo altiloquus. The sequence goes on from VZRF01007981.1 coordinate 114,856, forward strand.
CAGTGTCATTTATACTCTTTTACATGTTTATCATTTATGTAACTCATCCATTGGTTGCTTAACTACTACAATAGATTCATTGGCTATTATTTAACTACAGCATACTATTATTGGTCACCTACACAATAAGCATTCAGGCACTCAGAAAAATAAAAGGTGCAGATATGTTGCTGTTTTTCTCCTTCTACTGTTTAACTTCCTTGCTTCTCAACAGAAAATATACCACATTTTCATGGATAAAAACTAATTGTTTTTCTTCTCACAGAAGAAAAGGACTTCGGTCCTTCTTGAGCCGAAGTAACAGGCCTAAGCCATGATTTTACAAAGGCAACAAGGCCTTCATTTTATAAATTTTTTACCTAAATGCCACACTTGCTAGTTGGATTTTACCCCAAATTTACTGGAGAAAAGAATGTGTCTAACTGTGCCACACTGTGCTGCAGTACATAAACCTGGATAACAGTAATTGGAAAGCTGACTACAAGTAGGAAGGGTTGTGTATCCCTGGCTAGTTCAGAACCAGTAACCAGACATCCCTTAGAGCAAGCTTGCAGTCTCAGCCTGTGGGAGTGGCTGCTGGGAACAAGATAAATCTCTGGGATATCAAGGAATCTGGACAGTTTTTAAATTTCTCTTTCATTCAACCTAATTTATTCCAGTCTCATATTCTGCAGACTTATGTGACTAGAATCATATCTTGAATTCTTTTATATTTTAAAAAGCATTTAATTTACTTTTGGAATAATTTAGAAATTTCCCATGTTAAAATTTTTTATGTAAGTTACGGTCCAATGAAGCTGGATTTTCTTATATTTCTAGAATATTTCAAAATGGGGTTTGGAATGCAGCTGTATTTTTGGTGCCTGAATCTCACCCAGCTGTCCCACTGACTTTAACTGATGTGATTTCACTACTAGGGCATTGTTTATACTTGTCACACAGTGTTATTGTCAGCTGATCCTTCTCATATACTACTCTACATCTAGCAAGAAATCCAGTTTTTTCTTTCAGTCCTTTTGTGCATTTCAAACAGTATTCTCATGGAAATATAATGGTCAGTTTTAGAGGCTCTGTCAATAGGATTTTTATATCATTTCAGGTTTTATATCAGTATCATTAACCCTTGTACAGTCTTCAGGCTTTTCTCTTTTATGGGCTGTTCAAAATTCAGCAACTGTCATCTGTCTTCAGCCTTCTAATAGCTGCATTTCTCCCTCATGCTCTTCACTTACTTTAGCTCGCTCTTAGTGGCATTTTGTATTAGGCTCTGATACTCTATTTGGCCTTTTTTGGAATCTTTTCTCCATCAGATATCAAAACTGTCAGTGTCTTCTTAACTTAATCCCTAAGTACTTTAAAACTGTGTCTCAAGCCTCTTCTAACCTGACCAAATAACATTACTGATTTTCTCTCAGCTTCTGTGAAACTGAATCAAGTGGCAGCTTCAGGTTGTCAGAGAGTTTGCTTGTGCTGTCATCCAACTGTGTGACTGGAACAGAGAGTTTGCTACTCTCTTTCAAAAAGAAAAATTTGAGACAGGAAAAGTTTTTTGAAGGGATCTGGTTTATCTAGTCCCCTGTGCCAGGACTATTTGTTGTGGATGGTCTTCTGCTCACCTTGCCTATAGTTATTAGTTTTCAGATATATATGGCTGTGTCCATATATATCCCACATCATTCCTGTGGCCCAGCAAAAGATAATTATTTTTTCATTCTTTCATTTAGTTCAATTGCCTAAAATTGCAAAGGTTCCATATTGTAGCCTGTAAAAGTATTTGTTTAAGGTGGCTCTTTGAGTGGCTGTTTAACACCCTAGCTTTGAGGCAGGAGGAGGGTGTGTGAGCAGCTGCAACAGCATCTGAGAAAAGCCAGATCAGTGGGAGCCAAAGTACTGCAGGCATGTGTGAGTCCAGCACAGAACCCTGGAGTCTCTGTGGGCAGCTGTGCACACACTCCCAGACAGATTGAGCTGTTCAGGAGGGAACCCTGGGGGCAAATTAGGCTCTCTAATACCAGGTGAGTAGATCTTAGGAGCAAACCAAAGCCAGACTGACAGTGTAAGTGTTCCCTGAAGAATCCAACTCCAATTTCACATCTCCATAACCACACCACTAATGGTATTAACTGGAACACATACTGAACGTTTTGGTAGATAAGCCAAGAACCTAAGCAAGCATGACAAAGGAACTACAACCAAGCTTTCGAGTGAGTAAAGGACAGAATACATTTCATATAATGCCTGAAATGTTACCGGGTACTTTTGTCAGTCCCTCAATTTTCAGATCCAGAGAAAATATTCACTTAATATATAAAAAACCCCAAACAACTACATAAAGTATCTGAGTTCCTGTACAAAAATTTCCAACTCTAGATAGGACTGAAATATATTTCATATTCATATTGTGTAAAGGTGAGTTTGCTATCACTGCAGTTTATAATGCACTGAAGGAGTGAAATAATTGCTTTTTGTGCTCAGTAGTCTGAAATTTCAAGCAAATCTGGCTTATTTTTCATGAGGTTCTGCCATATGTGGATAAAACTAGTTGGAAGAATTAAATGCCTATATCTCTAGTCTAATGCAGTGCAATTCCTTTTCTAGGTAAGGGTATTATTTGCTAGAGCATAGGAAACAAAACTGGTATTTCATGTTTTTGTCAAGACCAATGTTTTAAGATAGGAATTCTTTTTATGTCTTTTTTGCTTTCCAATCAATCCCTTACCAAATCAGACATATAGGACAAATGAGAGTATTGTCAGAGTTCTAAAAGAACTGTCATTGTGTATTTGATATATACAGGAGTAACTTGTTGCACATAGAGAATCTAAAAGCCCAGTCAGTTATGGTGTCAGTACCCGGCTTAATACTCCATTATAAATTAGATACGTAATTCCAAAGTGTCTTTGTCACATCATTAAATTTAAAGCATTATCTTGCTTAGAAAAGCTCAACGAAGTCCAACTGAGAGCCTGATGCTGAAAAATGACCACTTCAAGGAATTCCTTAAATTATCTACTATTGAAAGAACATCTCCCCTTTAAAAGCCAGATAGTAGCAGATCTTCAAATTATGTGTTGCAATTTGTATAAGATGGAATGAAATATTTGTAAATGCAGTGATTGCCTTTATCATGTTGTGACATTTGTTCCCATGGATTTCAAAAGATAAACTATTTATATTAATTGATAGCAATGTGATTTAAACACTAGATATAATTTAGATTTTCACAGTATGAAAGCATTATCTGAAGTTTTTAAAAAGTGATGTTATTTGCTATAAACACTCTACAAGAAGCAATAAGCCTGTATCAACTTCAAATCTTTTTATATTAATATCACTCCTATTTATTGCACATCACACTAGTAGACAATAAATCCTCACGAGGGAAACACCTATTTGCAAATTAATAGCTTACCTCATAAGTCACGTAAACAACCCTTTTATTGTTTTACCTCTAGCACTCATTGGATTTGACATATGAAAAAGTTTTAAGTAGTTTTTATAATTTTGTTTGTCCATAGTTTTCAAAATGATAGAAAATAATTTCCTAATGATTTCAAATGTAGTACATGGGCAAAGCCCCCTATACATAAACAGATACTCATGAATACACAGTAGAATGCATCCTAAATATAGCTCAACAATCAAAACAGTGCAGAAAACAAAATCTCTAAGGGGGTCAATATTATAATATGCTGTGCTTTTAGTCACATTACCCAACCAGACTGCGACTAAGACAAATCTTCTCTGTGCCTCTTCTAAGAAATGACAAATTGAGTGGTCCTTTTCTAATCAATTTATGGAACTGCCAACGTCAATAGAGCTCCTGCTTTCATCTCTGGGTACACAAGAGCTAAAGTTGTCCAATTTTCTTTTTTCTGAATTGCTGTAAAATGCACTTAAAACACAATATTAATATGAGCCTGCCCTGATCTGCAGAAATGGTTGTGTTTTAAAATGACAGGAGTCACATTAAGCATCCTTGGCCTCCTACAACCTGAACACAGAAGTCGAAAGCTGTGCCTTGAGTACCAGACTTGGGATTTTTGTTTTAATCTCATTACAGAGGCAGGGAACTCCTTCCCTCCTCCATCTCTGCAGATGTGCCAGACTGTAGCACAGATTCAGGTCTTGATTTACAGCACACCACCTTGACACTGCTGTTGACTCTGATACAAGAAGCAAGTCTCAAAGCTTCAGTTTAGAGATTTTGGGGGTTTGAAGACCTCAGCCTACAGTCTAGTGTCGTAATAACTCTCTAACAGGACGGGAAGTTCTGGCTACAGCTGTAACTTTTTAATGACTCAGAACAACAAAACGAGCATTCACTTTTAGCATAACCTGTTAGTGTGTCCTACTAGAAGAAGCAGCTGTTTTTCACTCTGTACAATCATGGGCAATATTGGTTCAGAGCCTACAAATGGCTAACATGTGGTTGTTCAACCAAATATTTAATTACTTTTATATTTCAAAGAATGTTGTCAATGGCATAATTATGGTTCCAGTTATTTTAATTGGTGTAAAGGTCATGAATTTCTTCTTTCACATCTAAGTTGATTAAGCACACACTCTGTAACTGCTATACTGGGTTTAATATTCTCTAATTTTATTATTTTTCTCCCATTAAGACAAGCATTTGCAACATCTCAACTTTTCTTTGGAAAAGACACTCCTTCACTGAAACTTTCCTGTCTATGATCTTGGATAATTACGTCCTTTTCAAACAATGAATTTATATTGTAAGACAAAAAAAAGATATTTAAGTCATAAAAATAAAAGTATATAGTATTATGATGCAATGAATTTTCCAACAACAATGATCCCCTCTACTGGATTTTCTTTAGCATGTGCTACCATTATTATGATTTGTAAACCAAAGCTTATTCAGATATGTTTTCATTTTTGTCTCAGAAATGTTACCATGGCTGAAATAAATCAGTTGGGAACTGCAGACACAGTGTAATACATTTTCAAAAAACATTATAAGCATCACATATCAGGAAAAACTAGACATCTGTGCACTTGAGCACAGATTTTAAGCAACAGAACATGAAAATTTGCTTATTTTTTCTAACTATGAACATCTGCCTTTCAATATATGAGGTTCTTTGCATCAACTCCAGCCAAAGTAACTAGCCTCATTTGTTAGGTATGTTTGTGGCATAATTCCAGTTTCCTGCTGGAATTACTGAATTGGAAAAGCCTGTCCAGAAATTAAAGTGTGCATGTATGTCTTGGTTTGGAAAGACAGGTGAGGGTAATGAAGGCAAAAACTCCCCTTGAAATGGAAAATATAAACCTCCCTCCCTCTCCAAATTATTATAATTTTGAAAAATAAAGGGCTCTCGGGCAAAGATATGGCAGCAGGAATAACAGTTCTTTACTAGGTAACAATAAAATGTAGTAATACAAAAAAAACACTGTCAGAGTCAGAATACAACCTGACACCCTGTTAGTCAGGGTGTTTGGCAACAGTCAGGTCAGGTGGTGGCTGCAGTCCTGGAGTGACAGATGGTGGCTCGGTTGAAGCAGCAGTCCAGTAGAAAATGCTGCAGTTTTCTCCTGGAAGTCCAGTGCTGGTAGAAGAGCCTGATTTTCCTCTGTGACTTCAGTGGGAAAAAGGCTGTTTGTGTTGTTCCAAATCCCAGGCTTTATCCCGACAGGAATGCTTGGCTCCTCCCCCTGGGTGGAGCCTCTCACAATGGGATGATAACATGTTATCAGTCACACAGCCTGGCTCAATGGCCCATTAATGGAAGATAATCTCTCTGGGAGAAGATGGGTGTGGAAGAGATAAGGAAACTGCCCTGTCCCAGATTTAACAGATGGTGATAGAATAGCTACACCCTACATTCCCACGACAATGTAAATCACAGACTTACCACCTGACCTTGGACTGAACATATAGGTTGAGATTCTGCCCTTTAGAATTCTGTCAAAGTCCTCGGACCTATCACTGTGTGCTGCTGGGAGTTTTAAAAGCATATGATTAGGTAAATTTTGGATTTGACCTCTTACATAGTTGTTTTAGAAGATGACATAACAAAATTACTTGAATCTTATAGGTTGCTATGAGGAGACATATGAAAGTTGGTATGTCTGAATATCTGGACTGAGGAACATAAAATAACCAAAGACAACTGAAGACCATCCAAATTTAAATCTTGGATCTTCTAAAATCATGTACTACAAGTTATGTGGAGAAACTAAAAATATGGTGCAAATTGCGCATCTCTAATCATATCAGGATTTCCAGGTGTGAGAGAAAGAATGGCTAGTTAAGTACCACCCTCTAACCCTTATCTCAGAAGGGCTTGTGCTCTCATGCAGTGTCACAGTAGCAGAGGAGAACTGGAGGGATAATGAAAGCAGGACTTAAAGCACAGCAGGATGGGTCAGTGCTGACGTGTCCAGGGACAGACACTCTGAGCCCAGGCTTCAGGCCAGGGGCTGGGAGTCTGCACCAGGGACAAGCTGGTATGCAGCAGCCTGGCATTTCAGGGGATATAGTCCTTCAGGAGGAGGCAGCCTGTTCCTTTCTATAACCTACAAGAGAAGATCCTTCCCCCATATTCACATTAAGGCTTTTCCCCCCTCTCTGTCTAGCAGCAGGGATCAGGAAAAATAGCTGGATGTTTGATAAAAATCTTAATTAGAACATAAAACCAAACTAATTTGCAGTTTTCATCTCCTTCTCTACACTTACTTCTCTACAAATGATAATTGCAGAAGTGGCATTTCGTAAGAGGATTCTGCCTGTGACATTCACATACACTGGCATTTTAAAGAGGACTAAAGATACACAAAGGCAACACACAGAATCTCCCTGGAATGGTGCAATCTGGTCATTTTATCATTTACCCTTCAGTAGAAGCAGTGGAATAAAAATAACCCTAATCTGAGGGGGGAAAAATGTTTATGAAAATCTGATTCTCTTCTCTTGAACTCTTTCTTCCTGCCAGGCACTTAGTTTATCCCAACAATTCTGTTAATCATGGGTTTTTTAATTCTGGGTACCATACACCAGAGCTGCTATGACAGAACAGGGAGGATAAAATGAGACACAGTCCAACAGGCCACAGTATTTTTCAAGAACCTAAAGGTTGTGCCATTATATCATATGTTTTTTTAAATAAAAGTAAATAGACAATCTCAACAGGAATATCATAACTGGGTGAACCAGCATAACAGATGCTTGAACCCAAGACCCTTTACTTTCTCGAGCTCCTTGTGAACTAATTTTCCAAGCTATGGACATAAAATATGATGAATTAATGCTTCAATATCCTGGAAATCCCATGGCTTTAATTTTAAAATACTGATTCCACAAAGTGTATTTTCTAATGATGTGGTGAAAGTGAAAGTAATTATAGAACAGCTCCTCCTTAATATTCTAAAGGTAAAAACCAACAAACAGAAACTAAGGCAGTTTTTCTAAACATGTCTCTCCTCATTTGAATTCAGAATTAGACAGCACTCCACTTGCACTGCTTTATTCTGATTTTCTACAACAATAAGAAAGTGAATTTAGTTATATATGGCAATAAAAAGGTTAGACAATTTCAGACAGTGGGACTCAAAAAACCAAACCGCCAAAAAAGCCCTACCACTGCACAGTAAAGAGATCTGCAGTAGCTTTTAAATTCTGTTTGAGTATACCATTCTCAGCTATGCCATGTTTTGGAATCTAGTGCTCTCTTTTTAAAAGCGAACAAAGTATATCCTTAATCTTCACTGTGACTCATCAGTCTGCATTAAAAAAAATATTGGGAAAAAAAAGGCAAAATAAAGTAGAGAGTTTAAAGCTTAGAGAGAAATAGGGAGATGGGGACAGGGAGGAACTTCTGGAAACATCCCAAAGAATCTTTGATCTTTATTTTGAATTGATCCTGTGTTTTTGAATTGCATAAGAACATTAAAGTATCTTTTTTTATTTATTTCAATATGCTTGGATCTGACTCTTAAAGTCTTGTCAGATAATTAATGCTTTGCAATGCAGTTAGCAAAACTCTTGAGCAACATTATTATTCTGACTTTATTGCTTTTTATTGGCTAAAACAATAGCAGATCTCTGTCTATATTGTTAAGTCTTGTCAATTCAAACAGAAATACATATATTTATGACAGGCTTTTCTTTTTAAAGCAACCTTTGTTTTCAAGACAAATTTCTGTGGGTTGGTACTCAGCACATTCTGAATAAAGTTAGATCCTCCCACACTGAAAAGATTCCAAGTCAGGCAGGCAAAATTGATTGCCTGTAATTTTTGGCATTTTGCTTCTCAATATTGAAAAGTATGCACACAGTCTGCGAGATAACTTGTCTCAGAAAATTAGGCGAAGCTTAGGCTGAAAAAGTGATTTTTTAAATACCGAAATAATTAGTAAGAGGTACTTAGAAACAAGAAAACTATTTTTAATCATACATTACTAAATGAAATTTAATTGTGACAGAGTAAGAGGCTTTCCATAGGGTTTTGGTGAAAACATAAAGTTAAGCAGCTCACTTGAAACATTTACATTTTACAATGATAAAATAAAATGGAAAATGTAGTTTTCCAGCTCCCCATAGGTTTTCATATTTGTAACTGTTGTGTGCTCAAGTAACTTTATTACAGCTCTTTAGAAAATACTGAATCCATAATGATGTTCCTTGTTTCGTGAAATGCTGGAAGAGTCAAATTTTAATACTTTTTTAAACTAATGTTTACTGTACCTTCGTCCTTTGTGCCCAAATTTAGTAGTTCTGTCCATTAGTGTACATTAATACCAGAACATATTTCATTGCTGCAGAGGAAGGATTCTGCATCAGTTCAGAGGCTGAACACAACATTCATGGGGAAAAGGTAAAGGGAAAACATATGGAAAGATTTCTTGCAGAGTTCAGCAAATTTCTGCCAAAGCCTCAAACATTTGATAAGAAGGAAGAATCTGTTTTGAACCTCAAGAGGATTAGAATATGGAAAATGATGAAATCTGAAGAAGCAGGAAAAGAGTAGTAAGTGCTATATATTTCTAGAAGTTAATTTTTTCTTTCATTTTAAGTCTGTTGAAATATTAAAAAGTAACCAAACATCTGAAGACTCTAAGAAATACATTCCAAATGCCTATGGAAAGACTGAAATTGAGAAAAACCTACAGACACATTCAGAGCTTCAGCTAAACGGAAGATGCAAACATGAATATTGGAAGATTGCAATGAAGAATGAAAATCAACAAAATGCTGAAAAATTGGAGCAGGACAGAAAAATACTAGAAAAAGGACAAAGTTCCTTAAGATCTAGGGTATTGCATCAAGAAAACCAAATGGATAAAGTGAATGGTTTTCAATCTGTAACTAGGACCATGACAGATAACTAAATTAATAATATATTCACCAATACTACTCTACTGAAAAAAGTAAGGGTTTAAAAATAGAAAAATAGGGTAAAAACCAGGTATCTAGGTACAAAACACCACTGAAACACAGGAAATGCAAACTCAGTAAAGATTTTGGCTTTGATAAAAATATTCTTTTACATAAGTAGATATAGACTCCTATTCTATTAGTCAAAAATACTCACTTTTTAATTCTTTATCCATATGCTCATAAATATCAGGGCACACAGCTAGTGAATGATGTCTTGCAGAGTGTCCCTGCACTCCAGGATTGGTATGGACAGTTGGACTATACCTGCTTTTTCTGTATACAAATCTAAAGACCAGGGATTACAAAAAAGAAAAGAAATAGAGTAAATATACATATATATGTATATATATATATATGGTATAGTTAGGACTGTAATGCTTTAACTTTTTTTGTGACTAATAATGGTGTGAAGAGTCAAAGCTATAAGTTAATAATAGCAGTATATTTATCGATGAATAATTGGCTTATTCGTAATGTATTGATTAAATAGTAAATTTTAAAGCTTCTTCTATTAGTAACATCTCTTAAAACATCTCCTCTTTAAACAGAAGAGTGTTAGAACTGGATGTTACACCTGCTTTAGTTAATTATTCTTATCTATATAGCACAGAAATAAAGAAAATCAATGGAAGTGTCTCTCTACATAGGGCAGATTAGCAAAATCCAAAAATTTTCACAGTAAAATGTACTGAATATCTTTAAATTGTTTTTAGTTTTTGACCTTCCTTTATTACAGTACATCATTAAACTCTCCCTCAAACACTCCCCCCCACCCCCCAAATTAAGGCAAATTAGTAGTTTTCCATATTACACTCATTCACTTCTTTCTTTTTCCTCCTCAAGGTAACCATAACCTGGTCCCCAGGGGTACAAACCTTAATAAAAAAAGCCAAACCAGAACCAAACAAATAATCAAAAAACACAAACCCCAGAGAATTTAAACAGTTAAAACCAGAGCAATGAGGGTAGAAGTTTAAAACAAACTAATGTAGGTCAGAAACAAAGTGCATACTTTTGCCACTGAGAGTAGTTCATTGCGGAAGCTGGTGAGCCTGCCACACAAGGGTCTCCAAGGATCTCCTGGAGGGATGGACCCTAGTAGAAGAGAAACTCCCCAGGTCAGGGTGAGAAAGAAAGGCTTTNCCACCACCTATACCTGCTTTTTCTGTATGCAAATCTAAGGACCAGGGATTACAAAAAAGAAAATAGAGGAAATATACATATATATGTATATATATTATATGGTATTTTATATATACATATATATAGTATTATGGAATATCATACAAGGACCCTTCCTGTCTCTTTGCTGCCGATCTATCTAAGAAGCTATCCGGCGTGCATGTGAATGTATTTGGTGTGTGTGGCTCTGACCGAACGGCCCCAGTTGGAGACGCTTTTGGAAGGTAGCAGCATCCTACCCCCAACACCCAGTCTGCTACAGCTGATGATAAATAATCAAGAGATGGATTTTCCATTTCTGATTCTTTCCAGTTAAATAGGTGGCAATTTTATGAAAGGTACCCAGTGGGTCAAACTCAGTTGTGTGTAATCTGAATTTAGGGATTAAAGCCTAATTTAGGGATTGAAGCCCTGTTGCACCAGTGAACAAATGAAATAATGTAACTATACCTATCCCTTGCTATGCCAGAATACATGAAAATGTTCTAGGGGGTCTGATTGAAAGACACAAGATTATGGAATCAAGAGTAACTTTTAAGTGAAGACACAAATCAAATAAACCACTGCACATAAATGTCAGTTTTAGAGGATATGCAGGAACACTGAAGTATAATACAACATCTCTTTATCCACCAAAGTGGATCAAATAAGAAAAGTAACATGAAGTATGTCGTGATTATAGTATTCTCAGAATCTGGGATGTTGATTTGAGTTTTCATACAAGGTGAACCTGTTTTTAAAGATGTTTTAATAAAAAATTGGCCCAGTTCTAAAAACATCAGCTCCAGCATCTCTGGGCAACTGAAAAAACAAACCATTTCCACTGAAGAGACAAAATAGCAATGAATTCAAAGTCTACCAATCACTGAAATTGAAGACATTTACAGCTGCTCTTGGCAATTTTAGCCAAATATATCAGGATTATGCTTATATCCCTTTAAGGAGATGATGTTCTGGAAGTATCATGTCATTTGTGGCTGTTGTTTCTCTTGTCAGGAGAGTAAAAACTGTCTGGCAGGAATTGCTCAGCCCATGAGCAATTCCTACTACTGCTTGTTAGTCTCCTCTTCTTGTGCTTTCACCTCTTTTCTTGGGTCTTTCCTGACAAAATATTTAAATTGAAGTTCTGTGTGCATTATTTATGTATTTTAAAAATAAGTAGCATATTTTTTCCTTGTATAAATGCATGCACCTGTATTTGGAACATAGCATAAGGTATTTTTTCATACTTTTTCAGTTAGCTTTCGGGTTTACGACATTATTAATAAACTTAAACAGTAGAAATCAGAGTTTAGAGAACAGAAAAAAAAGCCTATAACAAGCAAATATCAGAGACCCCAAATTCACCTGTTAAGAAAAAGAAATTTATAATAGGCTGACATTTGGAGGACAGTCGAAAGGGCAGCAAATTAAATTAATTAAGGTTTATGAAAGCATGAAAGATATTTAGGATAGAAGCCTATCTAGCGGCTGAGAAATTATGATGTCGGTATTTCTGGCAAAGTAGCAAGCGAAGCAACATGTGCTGAAAGAGAAGCTGGACTTAATGGTGATAATGACTGTGAATGAAACAACTAAAGTAAAGCTTATAAAACAAATGCATGCTATGCATAATATTAACTGCAAAACTAATTTACAAATTATAAACCCCCACCAAAACAGCACTACTTGCACTTTAGCTCTCAAAAGCCCTTGAATTCTCAATTTTCTCTTCCTCTCTCTCCATCTTTTCAAGGAGTATTTAAATACATTTTATAATTTTCTGGAAATGTTAATCTCATTTGCATGCACTTATATTTAGTTTGAATAGAAATGTTTTATTTGATAAGAGAATGATATGTGTTGACCAAGATTCCACATAATTTTACATATTTTCAGTCACAGTTTTGTTTAAATAAATTAAATACATTAGTCTATGTATCAAAAACCATTTCTTTAATTGAAAACCTTAGATAGTGCACATTTTAAATTAGTCTTTTTATACTTGTGTTTACTTTAAAATAAGGATTTCTGTTTAAACTGTTAAAGAAAGGAATGATTTATTTCCCTAGTGGTATACAAGAGCAAGTTTTAGTATCAGAAACCTTAGCAAGACATTGATTCAATAATTCATTCATTTAATAACTTGTTATGGAGACTTGCATTCAACTACAACATTTTTAATACCTTCTCAAAAGAAGTTAATGTTCTTAAAACATTCAGAAGCAATGAATTTTGTGTCACCTGTCTTTCCCGGTATTTTACAGCTGTAATGATTATTCAGCATGTTAACACAAAAAAAAAATACCCCATAAAGATTGTACCACTGGATTCTTAAACTGAAATTTCTCTTTATGAGGGAGTGGGTTCAGAAATATGACACTAGAACTATTTTGTTGAATTGCTTCTAAATCAGTGTGGGATTTTTCTTAAACATGAGTAACACATCATGCAGACCTTAAAAGATGGTGAGGCACTCTGAGTTTTCTTTCCTTTTGAGAAGCTTTTTCCTCATAGACCATGCCACCTTTAATAAAATTATTAATTCCAATTAAGACTCATATCAAATACTGTTTAGAAGCCACCAATTGTAACATAGTTCAAATATTGCAAAATCAGTGTAAAATGTTGAATAATAAAGAATAAATAAAGCTTTCTTCTACTTTTAAAAGAAAAATATTTGAGCAGTTGGGATTCTGGTTTAAAATTATATGTTAATATAATTTTGCTAATAATTACTGCTTTTCATCTGCTGTGATCTCCTTTGCTTTGTAGTTAATTTTATTTTGATTTCAGTGGATGATCAACATGAGAAATATTGACAATATATCCACAAGAAAAGTCAACAGAGCAGCTTTAACAAAAGTTACAAGCAGGACTACTAACCTTATAAAAAGTAGCAGAATTTCAATATGCATGTGATCCTGAGTCACACCATGAGGAGAGTTCAAGACTAGCAGAGGGCATGCACACATTATAAAAGAGAATGAACTGGCTAAAAGAGGAGCAGAGCAGCATCAGTCAACATAGGAACAGGAAAAGCAGCCTTACTGAGGGTACAGCTGCTTCTCCAGCATAGGTTTAAAGGACTCCTCCGGAAGAGAATAATAAGAACAAATAACCGAGCTCTGTATCAGCTCATTAGTTCAGCTGAATTATTTTCTACTGGATGACATAAAAGATTTCTTAACAACAATGCCATTAAAATAGTGATAGGAAAAGCAGCAAAGTCAACCACAATGGAAACCCAGTCTTGAAAAGAGTGTCTTAGGAGCTGCGCTAAAGACTGTAAATAATTTGAACATAATAGATGATGTTTCCTCACCTTCTCCTATGATTTTGTCCTTTCTGACTTCAAACTAACCTTCATTTATGTTTGAAGTGCTGGTTTTGACCTTGGCTTGGAAAGAATGTCATGCTTCATAAGAGACAGTAATATTTATTCTAACTTCTGGTTTTCAGAATTTTCTGATAACAGCGCTGCAGGCACCTGCAGCATGTTGGGCTGTATTCTCTATGTACTATTGCCACGCACATCCCACAGGTCTGTCAGAAATAACTTCGGGGACTCTTCTTTTCAATGGGAATAACTCATATTTCTCCTCCTGTTAAGAAAAAGTTAATATTGCCATGTGATACTGCACTGAAAGGGAATGCATATTTCATGGTGGGAGTAAATGATTTTTGCACAACTCAGGACAAGAGGAAAGAAAAGCTGACTCAGTCACAAAACCCATCAACTACTGTAGATGACAGCCAAGACAGAGATGATTGTGAAAGTGTTATATTTTCTCCTGGACACCATTTTGCGAAGTCTGTGTTGCAATTTATTGAATTTTAATTAATGGACATTGTAGAACATACAGTCATGAAGCAAAGATTTCAAAATGTCTATTTTCCTGGCAGCCTGAGTCACTACACTTTACTGTTCAGCTCAGATTGCCAGAACAGCCTAATCAGGGCAGTTGAGGTACCATGAAAAGTGTCTGGTTATCCACACTATCCCCCTTAGAGCTACACACTACTGCATCCAAAGTAGTTCTGATAATTCTGATATTTGCCTCAGTTACTTTACATATTTCAGAGCAATGCAGATATATTATATCCCCTTTTCAGTAAAACTCAAGGCTAGAAGACATACAGAAATACAATATTCCTAGGCACTGGAGGCAGTTCTCCATAATTTTGAGGTTTCCTCCACTTAAGTTTTAAAAAGGACAAATAAGAAGCATTGTCAAAGCAGAAGGAAGCATCGGCATGGGGTTCCACAAGTGTATTTTCTTAGTCCATAATTTCATATTTTCCTGGCAGACAAAATAAAGATTAGGTTTATTAAATTTGCAGACTAAGAGAGATTTCCAGTAGTTAGGAAGATATGCTCAGAACTCATACTGATCTCGACAAAAGGGAGATTTGGTCAGGAAAAAAAGATGCTATTCAAGAGAGTGAGATAAATATCTAGCAAGAATTTAAAGGCACATTAAAGTCAATGTGAGCAACAATTCTGCAAAAGATGTTCAAGGGACTATTACGGAGCATATGGCAAGATAATGGTTAAATCAGCCACTGTATTATGATATAGAAACACATCTGTATGAGGCATGAAGTTGGTTTTCTGCTCTTGTACTGACACTGAAAAAGCTGATGCTTTTTATTTGATTTTAGGCACTATCAGTTGGAATACCAAGAAGAGAACAGGGATAATGACATGATTTAGAAGCGGGTCCTAAATTGTCGCGTCTCAGGCCATGCTCTGGCCATAGCAACATAAGAATGACTGTATGCAGAAGGCAAATATCTTTTTTTATTTCATGCATATTTTATGCAAAGCAAACAAGCAGACAGGACAAAGATATCCAGCTGCTCTCAGACCTGGTGCTTCTGCTTCTGTGGTCAGGAGCAGAGAGAGACAAGACCAGCTACAATTGGTTAGCTACAGAGCAAACAAAGGCAAAAACACCTTCTGTGAGATAGATGTTTCCCAAAACATTTTCAAATAGTTTACAAAAACTTTCTTCAGTTTCCATCCTCTGACTGTGAGAAGGTACGTTTCTCTGACTCTTACAGCTCAGACTCTCTCAATTACCTCAAAATGAGAATTTCCCTTTGACTAATCTTGTCAGAGCCCACACCAAATGCGCTAAATTTCTTGCACAGGGAGTTGAACGGATACAAGAAAAATATTGTAAGAGGCTTCATTAAAGCGTTCTGGGGAGTGGTAAAGAGCAATCTCTTCTTGTAACTTGGTAAAAAACAGAACAAGAAATAATAGCAATAAATTTCAGCAAGGACTCAGGTGAGATATTAGGAAAAAAGCAGTAAGCTGAACTGAAAAGCTGAACTTCCATCCATTTTTGGAGACTACAGTGACTTACACAGTCTGTGAGCAGCAGCACAGCACTGCTGACAATGCCCAAAGACAGGGAAAGAGACAAGATGACCTTTTGGTGCTTGTCTTTTGTACTGAAACTGAGTTGTGACAGAAGAAACATGTGATTAAACCTTGTTCTCTTTAATAGTGGGGGCTGGTGTAGGAGAAGGGAAGAAACCCCCTAAAATATAATGAGTATATGAGCTCAACGTGCACAGTATATCCATACATCTGTAAACAGACATCATCCTTAGCCCTGAAAGTGATCTCAAGGTGAGAAAACACAGATTTCAGGGTCACTTTTAAGTTACTTGTTTAAACTTTAATTTCAGAAATCTGGCTAGAATGATTCATGAATGTCTTATGATTCTGAATATTTTTGCAGCATAACCATGGCAACCTGATGTGATTGAAGCAGTGAATATAAAAAGATGTTCAGACTTCTTTTAAGGAAAAAAAACCCAATGAAAAATAATAATGAAAATAAAATAATGAGAATTGTACACTTGCAATATTATATACACACTGAAATTCAATAAACTGATCCTGTGAAAGCACTAAGGATGTATTCTTCTACTGCTAAATACAGGTGTAGAATTTACTTCTCAATATTGACACCAGTCCAGTAATAACTGGTTGAAGTCAACAAACAAAAGCATCATTGAAAAGCAAGATGGCTGTTGGTTTCTGATCACCATTATGAAAGAAATCTTTATCCATCCTTCACCCTTCTTGCAGTTCTAAAATAAAGGTAACAATTATTCTTACTACTTAGCCCTTTTGAGGACTTCTTGCTTGCTTTTAGGGATTTATGTTTGATTTAACTTCTCAGCTTCCTCAAGGATTATGCTTTCTTTAAACTTCTGTATTTATAAAAATATGGCTTAAGCTTTTTTATATTTTGCTTCTTCCCCTTTCTTATGCACCATTACTCATTTTGAAAACAGGTGCTGCAGTTAGACGTGAGATTTAGACATTTCAGAATATTAATGGCAGAACATTTCCCTTTAATGTTTTAATCACTGTCTTCTGAGATTGTGGCTACTTCAATTTGAATTTAAGAGGCCTCCATTTATCCAGTTTGTGTAAGAGGTACCAAAAGTACTACTGAATTTCAATTTCTCTAATCCTTCATTTTCTTTTCATTTCTCTGAAATACAAAAAATAGGCACAATTTATTTTCCAACATACCTTTTGACCTTGGCCTGATCAGACTAATTATGTCATAACTACTATACCCTTCCATTCTCACCTAATTTGGAAGTGGGTTTGTATCTTGATACTCAGTTTCAGTTGTAAACCCACTTTTGAGTCAGAACCAGTCCAGGAAGGGAGACAGGACTTTCTATTGCCTAGATAGCCTGGATCCTTTCTTCTATGAGAAAAGTGGTGGTTTAAGTAGGGGGAGGAAAATAATAGTAATGATCTGGATTCAGAGACCTCCTATAGTTCTGCATCATAATGACAAAAGGACTTGAAAGCTGGTCCTGCTTCTCTATTAACCACAGGGCAAGTAAACCCACAGGGCAGGTAAATTTGACCCTTCCAATGACTATTTCTAAATAGTGCAGAGTCAAAATGTATTGAAGTGGTAGAATTACATGATGCTGACAAGTTTCTTACCTACTAGACACTTATCTTGCTAAGCATGGAATTCCCTCAGGAGATAAATCCCGCCTTGCCCCTTTTTCCAGATGGCTCCATCCTTTCTCTGATATGCCTTAGGGTTGCACTGAATTAAACACCAACATGTTATACATGATTTTGCTCAGGGAATTCCTTCTCTGTTCATCAGTGATGGTTAATTGACCAAGAAATTTCATCTGTATATCAAAAAAAGCTTAAATTAAAAATATTTCTCCAGAAAGGTTTTAAATTATAAAATATTAATTCTAGGATGACTTTTTATTTTGACTTACAAGTCTAGTTCACTTTTTGTGTGAAACAATACCATTTGCTTTAAAATATAATCTGAGTTTGTAAAAATTCTTCAGTAATGTCAGGTAAAGAGGTCAGCCTGTACAGACTGATTTCTAAGAGATGTTTTTGGTAGCAATCTATTTTTAATAGGCACAATATTATCATACTATTACATAAACTGATGTGAATCTTTTGCTTTGGCAGAAAAAGGATATGATGAATCCCACTGAGTTTCCAGAAGCTTTCAGGATCATGCAGAGGAAGCAAGAAGCTCCTTGAAGATCTGCTTGCTACTTTTGTACTTTTTTTTATATTATTTAACAGTTTACTGACTTCAGAGAAGAGATATATCCATACCACTGCATTTTCCTGTTCCCACCTCTCCTGATACACAGGACAAAAACCTTTGCTCTTCCTGGCTTTCTGTGTTCCAAACCCAACCCGATTAAATGAATTACCATTTTAGAGGCCCTTCAGGATGTCTGTATGGACTGGAAAGCTCCATACATCAGATGCTCCACCACAGGAGTGAACAACTCCACAAATGCTAATGCATCAACAAATCCAGAATGCTTCTTACATACCACAGTCTTGGTATTATTATACATCCTGTCTTAATTTGACAGGAGTTTATCTAGTTAATCACAACATCATGTCTAGAACATTCTCTTTTCTAATATATTATAGCAGACATCTTATTCTCTTATATGGCTCCAAATGCCAAAAGGGAGGAAAGCACCTCTGGCTGCAAATGTACAAAGCCATAAGCAGACAAGTGTGTCCAGCCCCGAGCAGGTATTTTCACACTAAACTGCCTCTAGTCATGAAACTTTTCCAGAAGTTACCATAGTACTGCATAAATATTGACTTATTGCCTTCATGACCCTGTTGCTCATTGCCTCCAGGGTCACTAATGCTGCTGCTCTCACTGGAACATGAGCTTTGCACAGCTGTGGTACTGTATCTTCTTCACAACTGGCTGTTTAGTGTCACTCTCAGTTGTGTCAGTGACACACCCATCAGAGCAAAGTGTTTTAGCAGGTAGGTCAAAGTAAAACAGCACAATGGACTCTGGAGTAGCACCCCCATGCTTTCACTAAAGGCTCAGGAAATTTCTTGGCAGATGGAGGCAAGTATACTCACATTATGGGAATTTCATTTTCCTAATGAGGCCACTGCAACAACATCAACATAGAGCAGCCCAGCTGGCTGCAGTATCTTGTCATCTATGATTAGGAAAGTCCAAAAACATTCCTCTTGCTCTGCAGACTCTCCTTTGTCTTCATAAAGACTTCTTATTCTCACACAGGATGAGCTAGTGGATGGTATAGTCTCCCACTTTTCAAAGGAGAGTTTCTTTATTCCTCTCTACTCTTAACTAAATAATTTCACTACTAGGAGCTGAGTTTTCCTTTATTGAAATACAATTAAATGAGATTTTTCACAGAGAATATTGACAAAGCTGTTTTCGTATAGCAGATTTAATCAACAACATTGTTCTTTTGTTTGCTTCAATGGGTGATTATTAGCTGTTTGTGGGCAGTCAGTGACAAATTGTGGGACATTGCTGTACATGTATGGGGCTCACAAGTTTGTTACTTCCTCCTCTTTAAAGTCCTGGCTTGTAGACAATCTCAAGGAACAACTACTACCCCAATGTAACCCCTCAATCCCCCCAAGAGCCTCAGAGGAGCTCTGAGCATTTTTCCAAGCTTGAAACTTGCCTTTAGCCCAGAATAAATAAGATGAATATAAATTAAACATAGGCTTTTTGCATATTGCACCAAATAGGCTGTATCTGGTGGATGGGGTAGCACACCTGTACCCTCCCTGGGGTAGAAGAGCTGGACATTTCTGCACAACACTACTATTATGTCCTCATAAAATAATTTTTACAGTAAATGAACTTATTAATCATCAATATTTTCTCAGTTTATTTCAATTTCATTTCTTATACTAGATTTATAACAGATAGAACCCATTCATAATGTGCATCCTTTTTATATTGTTTATAGAAAAAATTTAAGGAGATAAAGTGCATTCTCTACATTATTCCCATCTATCAGCATGCCTCCAGTTCCCTTCATCTCAATTGTTAACACTATTATAATGATAAAACAGTGTGGGAGCATCTGGCTGGATTTTTTGAAGCAAATAGCAAACTAGGCTTAACTTAGGACTTCTAGGGTGCTACCAGAAGGTGGAAGGAGTACTGCTGTCCTCATGTATGAATGTACTGAATTTTCACTGTAGGAGAAATTTCCAATCACAGAAATCCCAAGAAGCTCAGGCTGATTACCGTTTGTTTGTTGTGCTTGACACCACAGGATAAATGAAAAGTTTTTTGGAAGGATACCCATTCACCCTGGCATAGCATTCATTAAATGATGTTCACAGTTATCTTTACAGCAAAGATACTGGCTTATTATGAGCTATCACCGAGCTTGTGGTGCCATGGCTCTCGCAAGAAATTGCCAAAATTGATACAGACTGCAACGAAATCAAGCTGTGTAAATTAGCTGTGTAGGAAGTCTCATAAAAGTCACAGTGCATGTTAGGAATCGAGGTGGGGACACTCTGTTCTATATAGCACACATTAGTATGCAGTCACACGGTAAAAGAGGAATACAGGGTTTTCACACAGATGTGTCCATGGCAACTGACAGACTATTTTCACTTGTCTCGAAAGATGTTTCCAGCATAAAGGACTCCATTAAAACTCCCAGGTAAATCTACACTCAGAAAGGATACCAGCTAAGAGTCTTTGTTAAACTTGCATTCTGTTTTGACAGGGGCATGGGACTTTGTTTCACAAGTTCATTACCAGTCCATTTTTATGGCAGAAAAAAACAATGGTGAGGTTTTCTATACACAACATATAAAAATGCAAGAATTTAAGAAGATTGTAAAATGAAATTAAATCTAGATCATTCTGTACCCATCCACACAGTGATTTATGACAGAAGGTTAAATGTCATCTATGAACACCAAGAATAAAAGTAATAAACAAGTAGATGCTGGAACCCTTGACTTGAGCACACAAACAAAAACACTTTGGAGCCTTGTTGGTCTTTTGCCTGCCTGAAATAGCTGCAATGCTACAATGCCCTTGAAACAGGTTTCCCAGAAGCCATTAGAGAAGCTGAAAGAACAATGAGGAATAGCATGCTATGAGAAACCTGTTATCATTAGATTACAAGGAAATTAGGCAGTTCAAGACAGTATGAGGAATAAATAACTCTGTTTGATTCTTCGATTAAGATGGACACTGCACAGATCTGTGCTATGGATTACATTATTATAGGAAACTCAACATCTATTTCTGAAGCAGAACATCTGTTACAAATTCCTACCAAGCATATGCCACATCATGCAGGAAGTCTTTTAGTCTTTAAAAGAACCCCTTTAGTTTTTGCTTCAGCGTAGCAAGTTTTCAGGGCTCTTCTGATAACTTTTATCATGAAATGACCTCTCTCCTCTTCCAGTTCAACATTGCCTTTATTGAAAAACAAGCAACATATTTTCCATTGAAGACAGATACTATTTTTTACTGCATGGATCTTTCATTACTTGTTTTAATTTTACCAGATTTAATTGCTTTAATTTTACCAGAATACTTTTTTTTGCCAGTTCTTGCCTTTTTTAACATGCTTTCTAACTTCTGAATCACATTTGTTGCTGATCAATCTGTCTCTTTATTCCCTACAGGCTCTCTGCATAATTGTGTTAGAAATAAACTCACTTTTGGATACAATTAAGTGGGGACAAAGTCTTTGAAGTAAAAGAAAGTTGTTTATTTGTAACAAGGCAGCTGAGTCTCTCTCCTGAGAGAGCCAAAGACACACACCCTCCAACAAAATGGCAACTTTTTAGATCCTCCCATTGGATAGATACTCAGGAACTTACACTCTCTCCCGACCACCTACTTTTCTGTCCCCTCCCCTCTCATCCTCCTTCCTTTTTTGGTCCTGCCTTCAACTCCACCCCTCTCCCAGCTCACAGCAACACCCCCAACAAATCAACTACAACAAATCCAAACCATAGCTAACAACAAATAGGGAACAGAACCAACAACTTTCATTCTTTTACTCACTAATCCTTTTGGCTGCAGCAAAATATTACTTCGTCTCTCACAATTGTAATATTCTTCTCTTGAGCAGTCATTCAGCCCAGTAGGTTTGAAACTATTTCCTGCAAGAAATCCAAGTTTGTAAAGACAACTCTGAGAAGCTGTGCAATTTTGATTAATAATAACAGCCTCAAAACCATGAAGCCTCTTTGACACTGAAGAGTTTGAGCTCTTCAGCACAGCTGAATTCTCTGATGAGCTCCCTTAATTTCTCAAAGCTTGCCCTTTTGAAATAATTAAAAAACTGTCACTAGTAATCCACTTGGTTTATTTTTCTATTAAATTGACTTAACTCAGGATCACTCAATCTGGAATCATTTCCTGGGAGCAGCTCTTTTTGGTAAGTTATCTCCTACCATTCAGGCTGCAAAATTATACAGCCTGCTCTTGATTCAATGGTTAGCAACAAGTCTGTCATCTGGCAGAATCAGAAACTCATGGGACTACCCAATACTGTCAGTATTTTGTCTCCAAGCTATACAGAGGAAAATAAGGTGTCCCACAGTTAAACAGTTGCATTCAGAATCATCATTTGTTTGTACCAAGGTTAAATTTGTCCTGAAGTTTTATAATAACAATATCTCAGAGATATGCCTGTGGCATATTTCAGAAATGTATTTCACAGTAAACCTAAGACTGAGGTTTCAGTCTTTCAAGCTTAATCTAAAACTCAGTATATTTAGTGTCCAAATAAGTCAAATGGTCATGAATATTCCTCATCGCAAAAGACACCAAGCAAAATGAACCTGCAGGATTTATTTTCTTCTTACTGTTTCTCTAGTTCATTTATGGTTAAATAGATAGAATACATTCTGATGTTGTGGTCTGGTGTGTACCAGCTGTGACTTCTGAGTCATAAACTGGAGGCAAAATATTCAGCAGTAAGTAGTAATAGACTGTCACTGAAGCAAAACCATGGAATCTCCCATTTACATCAATGATATCTTTTCAGTGTCATTTAAAGTCATAGGTCCCCTAAATATATCATAAATTTGTGAGCATACAGCAGAAAATTTGAGAAAAGTACATGTCTCTGTACTAATTTCTCTATATTTCATCTAGAAAATTGCTCTTCTAGTGGATAAGATACATTTTTCCTATGGCATTCAAACAGACTCGCACATACTGACTGATTGTATTTGATTCCTCTGCACCAAAATGATCTCTTAATATTCAGAAAAGCCCCTCATGCTTATAGGCCTTTTCTGTCATGCACATTCAGCCAGGAACCAGAGGTGATGGAAATAGTGCCTTTTATTGGATTTTCAAAATTCCTTTGGTACTTTGAAAATTCCACTGAAAAACCCTGATTTAATAAGTTCCCAGCCCTTGTCAGTCTGATTTATCTTGATGAGAATACACATATGCTAAGGGTACCAAGCTGAAAGGGATACAAAATTGCACTGAAAATTTTGATGTTGTCTTAGAGAAACTTCTTACGACAACACTTCTCTGTGTGATAGAATTGCTAATGCAAGGCTTCCACATGATTAATTTAATAAATATTAAAACTGCTTTATTTTCATCTAATTCTCATTGCTTTCGTAATGAGATATTTGCACGCATATGCATTTGCGTGTAGGATAATGTGCTACACATCATGACTTAAGGACAGATAAAATGGTAGAACATGTATTCATGCTGTACTTGTCTTGGATCAGGTCAAATATGATGGTCTGGCCGTATGCTCACGTTCAACAAGCAGTGGAAAACAAACCAAGAATTGCTTATAAAAAAATGAACTAAATGAACTAAAAAAAATGAACTAAAGGAAATGTAGAAACATATCAGAGTCAGTGGAAGCACTAAATAAAAAGACCTGTGGCAATATGAACAGTTATCCGTTTGTATGACCAGGAGGATAGTTGATTAAGACAGAAAACTTTTTAGTATCTATTATTTTGAATGAGATTTAAAGTTAATTATTACCCACCACTTCAGTCCCAGCAAATCAATACAAAACACCTGCCGCGTGGCTTGTTGCCTCTGCTTTATTTAGGAGTTAAGCTGCTTTTTTATACATATTTGTTTTTATTGGATTGTCAGTGTTACTCAGCTTTGCATAGCCAAGCAGGTTCTTTTAAACCTATTTGCATTTAAATGTAAGAACACAAGTAGAGCTTAACTTTTCCTTAATTAAACTCCAAACAACAAATCATCATTACTACAATACCCTGCAGGGACAAGAGATTAGAGATACATACCCAAACCTTAAAGTCTGTTTTTGTGCCTGCAATGCAGTATTTACAAAACTATCAGAACAGTTTTTGTGTTTGTTAAAGAGGCAAGAATATGTTAACAAATTATGTTAGAGTAAATGCTTTATGCAGTTCCATGTTCTCTTCTCCAGGGAAAAAATCACATATCAGGAAGCAGCAAAACCATCCAACAGTTATATTGCCTACATTACTAATGAGATCTGACCTTGAGTTCATCCTTCACTGACTTGGGGATCATCAGCACAGCCTGCCACTTAATGCTGGTGATCCTCCCATGGCTTGAACCATCCATCTCAAGTCTGCCCAGATATGAAGTATATGTAGAACAAATTGCCAGCACCAGGCACAAAGTCCTATCTTGCTGATAGGCAACTTTGGCCATCTATGATTAGAAAGAAATTTAGGACAGGAACAAAAAAGTTTCAGATTTATTTCTGCATTACCTTTGCTTGGAGCAGTTCAAAGAGATGTATTCTGCTTTTCAGTATCAGAGGATCAATATGAACCATGGTCTGAGCAGTGTGGGCCAATATAATGAAGAGAAGAACTATAACTTACACGGTTTATGTTAAGAGTGGCTGCCAGGCCAGTCCAGGGGACCACTGAATTCCTCATTACACTGCATCTGTTTGGCCAGGGACATTGAAGTGCCCAGCTTGAGGTGCCCTGGTCCATGTAGTTTCTGGAACTAAAATAAGAGAAATACTAATAAATTGATAAAGTAGTATCACCAATATTTCCACTGAATAATCATGAGGTGCACTGTAAAGATTTCTGAGTATTTATTAAAGATTACGGTTCCTTTGTTTTTTTCTTTTAAATTCTGAATCACAGAGCTACTGCTCACATTTTCACTGTGATGTGTATGACCTTACTTATTTTTAATTTTTATTTATTTTTGGAAAGATGATACTTTTAAATAGCTAACAGTACCCATACTTGAGTTTTAAGGCAAAAAAGACATATTATGAGTCATAACTCAGAATTCACAGAATCATAATTAATCACATTCACTAAAGTGAAGGAGTCAGCCTGCAAAAAATATCTCTAATGGTATGTGAGAGAGGAAGAGAAGGGGAGACAGACAGACAGGTGGACACTGATTCTCTGGCTTGAGCCCATTGCAGAAAGGACGCACAGATATATGTTTTAGGATTTTCCTGTGAATGTTATAGTTGTCAACTGTTAACTATTGGAGTCTGCCTCTCAAATTAGTCTTAACATTCACTCGAGTGTTGTGGTGCCCCAGTTTAGGGCAAGCTGGGGATGCACTGGAGAAGTTAGAAAGCAAGCATTGTTAGAAAGCCTTCAATCTGTGTTCAAGTTCTGTACCTTAGTTCTAAGTTGTTTCCTTGTACCCTGGTTCCTATGGTTACCCCTTTCCCTGAGGTCTGTTCTTCTCCTAGGTTAGCCACATCCCTTTCCTGCCTCTTAGGCGGAGATTCCTCTCCCCTCTCCCCCCATGTCCCCACCCCATGGGCGGAGAGACCTGTCAATCACCCAAGGCACACCTTCTCCTCCAGAAAATTCCCCTCTGTTCGGTGTGCCATTGGTTGTTGTTCCTTAGTCCCGCCCCTGCTGTTCCCCAACTGGCTGCTGTTTTGTCAATCATCCCTGGATCCACCCCTGTACCCTGTGTTCATTGGTTCTCATGTTCTCCACCTCCCTCACTATAAAATCCCCTGCAGAATCCTGTTCTTGGTTTTTCCCTTTGGGATCTGCTACAGTGAGTAGAGGGTGTTAGTACCCAGAGGAGAGACCCCCTCTGTCTTTCTTTGCCTCCACAGGCACAGCTACCATCAGGGAGCAGCCTGCCAGCAGTGAGGAAGCTGCAGAGTCTGCCAACCTGTGACAGGAGCCTACTAAGGCTCTCTGGGATGTCACAGGGAGACTCAGTGGGCCTCAGGCAGCCTGACCCCAGCGTCACTTGAGGTTAACAATTCATGAAATAGAATTTCCTACTAGGTGCAGACTGTATCTAACTTAAGCAATAGGTGGAATGACTGGAGAAAAATCCAGGGAATGCAAGAATAATAAGCAAACTGCAAACATTAAGATGTAAGTATGGTTTGAAGAAACTGAATTTGTTTAATATAGGGAGAAGAGGTGAAGTATAAAACTTCAAAGCATATACAGAGCAAGTGCCTGAAAAGAAGAAAAAGAAAATAATCTGTTCTTCCTGTCAACACAGATAAGATTAAAAACAACCCAAAGATCCCTAGCTGGAAAGGGAAGACAGCAGGGATTGCTGAGCACCGAAACAGATCGCCCACATGGGCTACGAAATCATCCCCCAGCTAGCCTGTTTGGGTTTTAAAAGTAAAACTAATGAAAAAAAGGACGGTTCTTCTTGGTATTAAGAGAAGCAAAAATAATCCTTAAAATGACACTGTTTTAGTATTTTCTGTCAGTAGGACATGATGGCAGTGTGTGTGTAGGTGTTGTAACACTCAGAAATATAGACAGCAGCTTCACAAGTTTTCCATTGTGACTCTTGAGCTACATAGTCTCCACCTGGTAACTCTGAAAAGGTCACATAAATTTGTGACCAGAAAGCAAAATACAGATGAGTCTTTTTAGCATTTATTGTGAATGGATAAATATTAACAGAAAAGGGAAGCTGGACTGCAGTGACAGAATTGGTATGTTTATGTGGTTTTCTGTTTTGCTATCTTTTTTATTGTCTTAATCCTGTGTGGTGTCATTCAAGACAACTTGGACATTGATGTAATTCCTTCTTTTTTTTTTTTTTTTTTTCCTCTATAGATTCTGTATTATGATGTAGCTAGAGAACATTAAAAAAAAACCCAAACCAAAAACCAAAAAACCTCCCAGATTGCACTTAAAAAAACCCACTTTTTTTTTTTTTTTACATTTCAGAACAGTCAAATAACTGATTAACTTCAGTTTTTAAAGGTCAATTCAGCAATGGTACCTTAATGATTACCTTAATGATGCATTCATGAACTACATGACTGGAGAACTCAAACTTTTTTTTGCAAGAGTGAATTTCCTTGAGTAACTCTCACCCTAATTATTCGGGAAGGATAGACTATTTTCATGCCAAAGGTGCAACTGTGAAGAGGTCTTAGGTAATAGGAAGGTGTTGATAGACATCCTCAGAACAGACTCATTCATTCTCCTAGGCTTTGTTTTCCAGACATTTTAGGCCCTTTTCATTCAACAAGGATACTTTATCTCTGCTTTATAAGCCCAACTGCTACCTTAATATAAGGTAGGTAGAAATAAAGGCACAGGCAGAGAAATAAAGGCAGAGGGAAAAAAACAGGCTATTCTCAGATCCAGTCTACAAAGGGATAGAACACAAAAAGGGTAAGGATATAATGTTTTCTATTTCATATACTTACACCACTGAGATAACTTGTTTGCTAACATCAGATGAAATGTTAAACAACGTGTAAGATAATGGTCTGCTTCTCAGACAGGAAAAGAAATGAGACTAAGATTTGTAGAGCTGTAATGCAGGTTGGAGTAAGAGTAGAAAATAGAGCCCTCTCCATTCCCAGACTTTGGCTCAGCACAGTGGATTAGACCTCCTGACTGGACAGATGACAAGTCAACTTTTAAAGAAAATGTGAGGGACGAGCTAAGGGCCTGAGAGGGACCAGTTGTACTCACAACCTCAGAAAATATAAACAATTTATTAATGAGCAGCCAAGGACGGGTATACCGAGAAAAGCTCAAGTAACCTCATGGTAAGGTAGAGGCAAAACGACACCACACATGCGCCGGGTGCTCTCCCTTCCAGTGGACAAGGAAGAGAAGACCTGGGCTGGTCCCAGGTGCAGTCTTTTATGAGCTAGTCCATAGCCGGGATTGGTCAGTTTTGAATCTGTGACGTTATTGCTTCATTTTCACAAATGCTATTGGCTCGTTTCAAAGGGGCATTCTGGACCAATCATTTCCCAAAGGCGTCGAGTGATTGGATGTTGTCCTTGACCCATCCGCACTCCTCAATGACATAATGCTCTATGACCTCTGAGCTCTTGCATGCCACCTAGTGGCTACAGCTCAATATTACACCCATAACAACAGATGCTAATGGCAACTTGACACTACCAATAAAATTAGCACCAACATAATTAACAATGAACTGGCCCAAAAACCCATTCATGACAGAAAACTCATAAAGAACATGCTTCTAGTAAGTGTTGTTATTTCTTGGGAAAAAAAAAATAAAGACCAAACGACCCCCCCCCCCAAACATTTTTTCAGCTCACTGACGATTTTTAGAAAATAAACATTTTGTTCTAACATGTGGCATCCTTAAGCACTTTCCAATGACTTGGGTAAAGACTGATTTGTTCAATGTCACTGATGTGGTGGGGTTTGTCATTCTTGGTCTGCCACCAGCACAGGCCCAGTTAGGACAGAATACTTTTGAACTTCACTTTGGTTTCCTGTAAGCTATTACTACTCTGAACTGAAGAATGTAGAGGGAGATAAGATAGAATTGAGCTACAGGCTGTGGGAAGTGCCTGCAGAACACCATGGCAGCACAGAGAAGCTTGTCTCCGCCTGACCCTGGGGGAGGAGATGCCACCTGGTGAGCCCTGCAGAGAGGAGGCTGAGCAGTGCATGATCACCCCATGTAAGGACATTGAGGAAGTGTGCTGTGATGTGGCAATGTGTGATAGGTTGCTTAGTGAAAAATACCATATAAGGAAATACTGTGTCTTGAAGAAGTGTATAAAACCAGCTCGTTTCTCTCAATAAAAGTCTCAGTATCCCTTCCAATCTGAGTCCATGCATCAGTTGTTACAAAGAAAAAGACACCAACCTTTTTTCCTCTGTTGTCTGGATAAAATGAGCTCAGTAAGAGAAACAAAAAATAATTTCACCTTGAAAATACTTTGGGGAAATGGAAACTTTGATTCAAAGTGACAATTCTAATAATACTTCCCCTTTTTTTGAGTTTTCTTCAGGCTGTAAAAAAAACTAAATTAAAAAAAGACAATAAAATTGTTTGAGAGGAAGGAAGATAGAGAAACTGTTAAACAAAAGGGCATGAAACAGAGGTTGCAACCAAGCAAAAATATTAAGTTAAGTATATTTTAGGTACATTTAGTCTTTATTAACGGAAATTTATTCCTAGTAAACTTCTTGTGGGATAGATTCTTAAGCAGTCGCAAAGCAGGTTAAAGTTGTTGTTAACCGCTTTTATATGGCCAGTATTTTCAGAGACAAGGATCAGAGCAGATTTTAAAGTTTGCCCATGCAGAACCAAATAACCCTTTTATTTCAATGATGTATTAAACGGTATTTACATAATACATGTCAAAAGAATACAGTCAGAGGATTAAGCATGTTCTGAAAACCGTTTCATCTTGCTCTAGGAATTTGTCATGATGGGGAGAAAAAACCCAGAATGTTACCTTTTATGTACTACACATCAGACTATCTTTCCTTGGAAAGTAAATCTTCTGAGTAGCAATCAAGTCAAAACAACATTGACTGAGTTATATTAAAGGACATAACTGGCTAGGATAATATTTTTGTCATTAATCTGAGGGCACTCTAATTTGACATCCTTTTACAATTCAAGGTGAATGCTAAAGGTAAAAAATAAAGTAGATGTCTTTCTGAATGTATAGTTATGTTTTCATAGAATGACATGATGTTTGCAATTCTATGTGTCCAGCAGAGGGAAAAAGTAAGAAGACATAAGGAGGAGGAAATTCAAGGCTTCAATAGTCAAAGTGCTAGCTTTTTAACTCCTTTATGTTTATTACTTTCAAACCTGATTGAAATGATGTATTAACCAATCTCCAAGTTTTATTATTTTATCCTACATACCTTTCACTCAACTGACTGACCATAATTCCCTGCAGTCATTTGAATAATAAAATAAGTCTCTTTTCCTCCATAGATCATTTGATATTCATCACACCTAGATAACGTAAATGATTTATATTGTGAAAGTGAAAGGAAGAAGCTTTCCGTTCTGTTCAGAACTGAAATTATCAGGTATTTTTAACAGTGCCTTATTATGTCTTTATTATGCCAACTGACCCATTTTGACTTCAGATCATCAGGCAGAAAGTGAGCTTTTGGTGAAACTAAGAAAGAGGTGAAACTAAATTATAACTATTATGTAATAATATTAGCTGGTCATAATGCACTTTTTCATGTAGGTATGATTTCATGAGAGCAACTTGATTAATATACGAATGGGAAAGAAAAGGATTTCCATACAGTCAGAACTGCAGAATTAAATTGCACTTCCATGGAATTTAATGAGGCCAGAATTTCATCTGTCCTTAACATTTTCAAAATTACCCTCCTAAAAATATTTAAAATATTTAGCCCTGTTGAAATGCTGGATCTAAGTTTACAAAAATCCCCTCAGTACCTTGAAAAATGCATGTTAAATTCAGGCTATGAATCCATCTTATAGGAAAAATAATTTACTGGTAGGAAAGGTTTTGGACTTAATATTCTTACTTAGCTTTAACAACATATAGCAAGGTGATAAAACTTAAGGAAATAAAAGAGATAGCAGTGGAGATAGGAAGCGATAATGCAACTCTAACACTGGAAGGTTTCCTTGAAGTAAATTCAGGGGAGAAAAATCTGAAATGGACCATTTCATCAGATACTAAGGAAGAATAGGAATAATCTTGGCAGTTCTCTCTTATGAACTCTATTTCAAGTGGAAAATTTTCATTTCACATAAGACAGAAATGCATGTAGCATCTCATGTTCTTATCTTTCATTGAATGCTTGAAATATTTGAAACTTTGGAAAAGAGAAAAGGGGAGTTTTTTGATCGAGTACCCTGGACAATGACAACATTTCTTAGAAAAAAAAAAAGCCAATGCCAAGAACGGAACAAATTTACAACCTGTGGGCTAGTTTCTGTGAAAACCCACAGCAACTATTAAAGATGATAAATTAAATATAAATATATGGTATATTAAATATTTTTAACAAAATAGGAATTGTTATTTAAGTACCGGGAAATCCAGGAAATCAAGATTTCTTTGCATCTACTTAAAGTCGTTTTACTAGACCATAAAAGAATACATCCTTTTGATATATTTCAAATTGTATTTGATAATTTCATACTATAAAACATCTGATCCGGTCAGTATAATAACCAAGGTTTTACTATGCATAAAGGAAAGGGAGGGAGCAAACCTCTTGCTAAGAATGCTGAGGCAGAGAGATTGTATATTGCAATGAATATGGTTCACTAGATCTCTAGAGCAAACTTATACCAAATTCTTTATTGTGCTTCCCATTAGGTCACATCACATCTCAAGCTCTAGGCTCCATTTTCTTTAGATATTCCTTTTTAATAAGTGAAGATAGCTAAATTAAGCTTTTTAGTAGACTGACAAAATACTTAACTGAACTTTTTTGAGCCCATTTTAAAGGACATTTCTTTTAAAGTAGACAGTTTTGCTATTTTTTAGTTGACTGTCAGAAACGTTTTGTAGGCAACAAATGATGTCCTAGGTTACAATGTAAGATGTGCCCAAAAGTATGTATTCTATCACTATCTTCATGAGTTGTTAAAACCAGGTGGGGCAGTGCTCCCTGCCTCCTCCCTCTGGACTATCTTCCATTAATGGGCCAATCAATGCCTTGCCCATGACTGATCATCCCATTTGAGATGCTTCATCCAGAGGGAGGAACCAAGCATTCCATCCTGGATATAAGACGAGATCTCAAACACCACAGCAGCCTTTCCCACTGGATTTCCAGAGGACAAGAGCTACATAGCTACCACTGGACCTTCTGAGGAAGACCAGACCTTTCTACAGGATCACTGCTCCAACAGAACCACATCCATCAGCTCAGGAGGACTGCAGCCACCATCTTATCGGACTGCTACCTCTACCCTGACTAACAGGGTGTCAGGTCTCATCTGACTCTGTCAGTTCAAACCAGTATTTTTCTGCCTTGTTTCCTATATATAGTATAGATACATATTAGTAAAGAACTGTTAATCCTATTCCCCATGTGTTTGCCTGAAAACCCCTTATCTTCAAAATTATAATAATTGGGAGGGAAGGAGGTTGCATCTTCCATTCCAAGGGAAACTCCTGACTTCCTTAGCAGACACCTCTCTTTCAAACCAAGACAATGGAAAATTTAGTTGAGGAAAACAATTACTGACTTTTCAATGTCCTTCATAACATGTGAGGAATGAAAACCTTCTAGTCTGAGTGTGTGCAAGGCTCTGTTTTTATCAAAGTATCCTGTATCAAAGGACAGTGACTTCTAATGTCCTTAACACAACTTTGGGCTACAAAATGTACTCGAACAAAATGAATTCAAGGATTTTCATTTTAAGAGTAAAGCCTGGCCTGAACTCATACAACTCCAGAGATCACTCTTTACTTTCATCACTGCAGAATTCATTCATTGACCAGACTGAATGAAAAAACTCTCAATCATATCTCAGTTTAAAGGGTGATGGTTCAGACTAGTAGCTTTCACTCACCATCCAGGATGAGAGACATGGATTCCTGGATTCACTGTTTTCTATATGGAACTCTAAGAATTAAAACATTCTTTTTAAAGTAATCTCACATCACTAGGTGTTTATTGTCTTTAACTGTTAACCAGAATGTATGGGAAAACACATTACGTAAATTCCACATCAAATGGGTACAGCAAGGTACTGAACATGGTGTTTTGTGTGAACTGCATTAGCAGCATCTTTCCTAACCTCCTCAAGCAACTGCACTTACCACAGATGTAGTAAAACCTGTAAAACAAATTGGAAGTAACTCTTATTTACCTATTGGCAAATTACATGACATTTCTGCCAAAAAAGCCTTACAAGCTGCCATACCAGCTGGAAATCCTTTGGTTTAGTATAACGAATGCAACCCTGAATAGCTTTTATAGATATGACTAATTCAGTTTAGCTTCATTCTAAATTAATGCATTGGGACAGCCAACAGTAAACCAATTAGAAGAGTGAAATGACAGTGTAATTGTCAAAATTTCTCCCTTAGCCTGCATTTAGGAAGACAGATTTAGCTACATGGGTCCCCAGTCAGTAGCAGAGACAGGCATACATTACATTCAAAGTTACATGCGGTTTTGGGGACAGGACTTGAGGAAAACAGTGTTACCCACTGAACAGCATTATATGCATGCATATGAAATTTATTTTAGTTAACATGACAAAAGGGATGACACTAAAATTAGACAAAGAAGGCCCCCTATCAGGCAAAAGCCTGTCCAAGCAGATGGACTTTCCAATACACTTGAAGGTTAAGATATTCTAAATCGCCGAGTGTGTCAGTAATCATGAGAGTTTATAACCTCTCTCTGTTGTAGCTGCTGGATCTAACCTGTGCATATCTCAGCATTTAGAAGATAAGGTCCTGAAAGCAGCTATTTAAGCAAACCAAAAAAAGAAACTAGATCCTCTTTCGTTAAAAAGAAAAGAAATCTTGTTGGGCTTATTTGGATAAAGGTAAATAGGGAGGTTTATTTCCACTGTGGGATTTCACATAAGCAATCCCATGAGAATAAATTCTCAAAGACACAGCAGGCTGTCTTGGTTTGAAAGACAAGTGTCTGCCAAGGAAGGCAGGAACCTCCCTTGGAATGGAAAATATGACCCCCTTCCCTCCGAATTAGTATAACTTTGAAATTATGGGGCTTTCAGGCAAAGATATGGGAAAAGGAATAACAGTTCTTTATTAGAATTTATTTATTTATTTATTTATTTATTTATATATGACAAGACAACCAACCAACAACAACAGCAGCAACTACAAACAAAAGCTGAAACCCAACAGCCTCCTCTTGGCTGTCAAGCACCTTCCCTGTTGGTGCAGTTGTGGTCACAGCTGGCAGGGGTGCTGTTGGCTCTGGTTGGGCAGAGGAAGGGGCAGTCAAGAGCTAACTCATGTAAGCACAGTTAGCTATTAGCAGACAGCAAATGTTAGTTCCAACAGCGAATGTTAATTACAAAAACCTAAGAAGCTGAATTTGCCCTAATCTTGTCAAGATAGAGGGGACAAGGATCATCTCAGAAACTGCTGAATCATTCCTCAAAGGACTATGCGTGGCCCAGGGAGAAAGGTGAAAAGTTGCATTGTGAGAAAGACTATTTGTCTTCATCAGAAAGACCCCCCAGGAAGAGGAGAATGCTTCCTCAGTGCAACCACCAGGACACACAGGGCATGCATGACCCGTATGCTAATGATACTAATGACTTCCGAGAAATAATTTGTATAACCACGCCTGTCCCAAGGAATGTGATGAATATTCATAATTTAACCCATAAGACTGTGTTATAGGGAGCACCGGTGTGTGTGTTTGGAGGAGCGATCCCCACACACCCGGCGCGCCGAATAAAGCAAATACCCACTGCTCTGACTCTGTCTTAGATGTGTCTCCTAGCCCAGTTTGGGGCGAGTCACAGGGCGGTGCGATGATTCCCCCGCGGCTGCAGGGGGCGCTGTGGCGCGAGCCAGGCCGCTCTGTGCAGTGGGTGATGGCGGGCGGGCCGGCGGGAGAGAGAGAAAAGGGGCTTCCTGTGCAAACCCCCAGGGGCAGCCGAGCCCAGGGCCCCTCGGATGGCGAAATGGGCTGCAACAGGAACCTCAGAGCGGCGCCTGGAACGGCAGGGACGAGCAGAATCCTGGGTGGCAAACAAAATGTAACAGAAAATGTAGCAGAAACTCCGCAGCTGTAGCAGGAACCGTGGGGGCTCAAGCAGACATGGGGTATCCATGTAAAATGTAGCAAAAAACCTGATGTAGCAGCAGAAGACAGTGAGGCTGGAGACCAGCAGCTGGGATCCCGCAAGCAGCCAGGAGAGGCTCCCTTGGAGGGGCTCGGGGTCCCAGGTTTTCCCCTAGGGCACCCCAGTAGATGGTGAGGGTCCTTTTCCAGTGAGGTGGGGTGTTGGTAAGGTCCCAGTTCAACAGCTGCTCTTATGAGCAAAGGCTCATCCACAGTAGGAGAAGCAGTGGGAGGACAAAAGCTGCGCAGTGGCAGCGAATCCTCTGGGGAGCAATGGTCCAGCACCAAACCCCACCTGTCTCCACTCCGATCCTGAGAGAGCGAGGAGCCGAGCCCAGACCCTCACCTCCCAGCCAAAATCTCAAGCCCAGACCCTCACCTCCCAGCCAAAATCTCGTAGTATCTCTGCCCTTCCCAAGAGAAAACCCCCCAGCTAACAGAGTGGCCAGCTGCACCCTTCCCCCTCCTCCTCCTCCCAGCCACATCTTTTGTTCTCTTAAGTACTGGTCGTTATCATCTCTTAGGCAACAAACAGGACAAAATTCCCTAAGAGGAAGAAGAAAAAGTAAAAATTCTAACCTCCAACACATCCCAGATAATGATGTCTTAATATTATCATTTCAATAAACAAATAGAAATGCTGTGTTTTGCTGTGCTGATACAAGTCTTGCATAACAGTATTAAAATAAGTGACATTAAGTCTATGTAAAAGCTCTAAATAAAAACATAACTTAATGTTTTCGTAGTAAAGTTCTCCAGGACTAGGTATGCAGAGAATATCAGAAAATTCAGCTACTTTCTAAATTGTAGTGACTGATAAACTCTCATTCTTCATATACCCTTTTTTGTAATCCATATCTTCAACTCAATTTCATTCCTTCATTTGCTTTATTTTTTTTAAAATCTCTGTCCCTTGTGTCTTGAAAGACTGCATTTAAACTAAAGCACTTACAGCAGCTGATACTTAAGTCTGTTGCTTTCAGTGAGGTTGTCTTGCCTCTTAGTCTTTCATCTTGATTAATCTGAGTTTACTTTCTCTTTACCTACTCTTTTTCTCCTCTCCTTCTTCAAATGTTCTTTGTTTTGGAAGAAAAAAAGTTCATAGAATGACTAAAAACCAACCTGAACTCTCTGATAAATTACCATCATTTAAAACTCAATGAAAGCACTCTTATTAATCAAGCCCGTTTTTACAGGGCGGTATGAGAACATAGAAGGAAACTATTTCTATTTCTTCACTGTCTGACAGGATGTTCTCCTCCATTTCTTCTCTAGACATGCTTCTCTTTTTGTCACAGGGAATCTTTTGTTATAAATGGGGGATTAATTCATGCCCATGTAATGTATATGTGTTGTATTATAAAAACTGTGCTTGCATCAAATGTAAGTTAAACTGTAAAACCAAGATGGAGAACGATTTTGCAAGCCCCAAGTCCCGGCTGCAGTGAGAGGAGCCTAATTAACCTGTGAAGGACGCAGATAGTATCAGGAGACATTTACACAACGCCCAGGCAATGATGGCTGGATCGAGAAGGATGATACCATCAAATCTCTGTGATTGAGGAGTTCCTGGGTTCCCGTAAACCAGTGATGACCTATTCATCAGGACAGTTTGGCTTCCCGAAATTGGTGATGAGCTTTTCATCAGGACAGAGGAAACACTTTGTCCTGACCAAGCTGGAGAAAAGGAACTTCATGAATATGCAGAGGAAAGAAAAGAAACTGAACATGAATATGTAGGATGGCCAGGAACACGGATTCTAGTGAAAGACTGTATAAAACTTGGTGCCTTCGTGGTGGGGTTATGAACAGGGGAGGATTCGACACAATAGAGGTTGAATCTCTGTTCATCCAGCACTGACACCCGGGCTCAGTGCTGTCTTTTTCTGATCGTGGTTTTTCACGTTACTGAAATCCTAGTCGCAGAATAAACCTTTTATTGATTCATTTCTATTTGGCCTAATTTGTTTATATCACCTTGAATCTACCAAGCTTAACTTGGACATGTTAAAGCATGCAGACATGCTCCCACCCACTCATCCCCCCAACATGCCAGATGGAAAATAAGGAAGTAGTATTTAAACACTGAGACAATGTAACTCACTCAATCTTCCCAGATATATACCATCCCTACTAGACCTTATTTCCTGATTTCTTGCCTAAATCTCAAAGCTATCGTTTGTTTTGATAATCTGAATGACTGTCACCAGCATTCTTAATAGCACCTTATTTTGGGATTCCATTTACTAAACTAACCCAAAATAATAGCTCTGCTCTCTATTCTTTGTGAAGAAATACTGGAGGGATTTATGTTTTACAATAATGAAAGATGCCTCTCTGCATGCCCAATATCACTACAAGTCAGAATAAGGACTGATATTCTTTAGAAGACTCATCCCTTCTGTCAAGTCAGCACAAAGTGGGTAGTGCAGTGCAGGATTTCAGTCAATAAAAAGTCTGTTTTTTCATTTTAACAAAAGGAAAACTTTTGAACATTAGAGAAATAAATAAAAGGGCTGATGGCAAAACACTATGCATATTTAGCACTTCTGAGATGTGTTTATAGCTTCCAGTCACCCAAAATAAAAAAAGTATACAGAAAAACCAGAAGTGTGAAGACCAGGCTGACAAGTAACTATACAGGAGACTATACAGCTGAACAGTAAACGAGTTGGAAAATACTGTGGTTCAGACCAAATCTGGTTAAAAACAATAGTAATTCATTAGATCAGTTCCACCATCAGATGCACCATATGGTCATAGAAGCACTTGTGCCAGAACAAGTGAGAAAGCCGCATGGGAACAGGGATTAAATGAATGGAAAGATACTGTGATTACACCTTTCAGGGACAATGCTGGCTTTAAATGTTTGCAAAAGAGCAGAGTAACCAGACCTTGACTTTTCAACTCAGAAAAAAAGCAACTAAGGAGAAATATAAAAATGACAATACAGTGATTTCATAACTAAGCTCCTACATAAAATTTCGCAAAAATCATGAACTGAATTTTTACTTTGCTTCATTCTTCAGAATGGATGTGTATCAACTTAAAGTTATCTGACAATTGTTTCTGTACAACACAAGGAAATTATTCAGGCATTATCTTAAGTTAATTAAAATTTATTCATTCAGCTACTGAACAACTTCTCAAATACCAGAAGTTTTTATATACAATTGCTTTTAGTCACAGAGCTACTTAGAAGGACTTTAAATTTTTTTGTTAATTTGATCGCCTCTGTGACTATAAAAGAAAAATGGTTTTAGGTTTTTTTTCTATAAAATTAGCTATTTTAAAAAATATTTGCATTTTTTGATCTACATCTTGTACTTCTACTTTTCTCCCTTGTTAGATCATAGTGAATGAAATAACAAACTGAAATGGATAACCTGAAACTTATAAGAGATATTACCTGCAAATTTCTTTCAAGTTCAAATACTGACTACTTTCTTTTATCCTTCCTCTACACAGGGGCAGTTTACATTTAAAGTTCCATCCATAACAAATTCCATGAAACACACAAAGGTGTTTAAGCTTGAACATATTTTTGATGTCTATTAAAATTTGAAACTTGTTCTTTCTTTCATTTATTACAGTACTTTGGTTAGTTACAGATGATATTAGCAACATTTTTTGATACCATTCTCATCCTAGAACCGGGCAAAGACAGTGTTCTAGTTTTCCCAAGGTCATTACGTCTCCAAAAGCTTCAAAGAGAAACGCATCTTCAAAATGGAAACATAGGTTAGAAAGCAGTTCATGATGAGCAATTCTCACAGAAGCTGACAATTAATGACAGTTCTAAATTTAGACCTGAGTCTTGAAACCCATTTTCCTCGTAGTATTTCAGGGACATTTTTGTTCTTTAGAGGAAATAAACTCACAGCCCATTTATAAGCTAGCACACAATCCTCTGGGTCTCAAAGAATATAAAACAAACAGTACTAAATCTCCTTGAGTTCTTTATCTTTTCCATTTCATTAAAAAAAAATTCTTCAAGTAAAAAATATTAATAACTTAAGTTCTTCAGCCTATAAGAAATTACATAACAACTCAGGGAAACCCATATGGCAAAAGTTTCAAAGTTGAACCACTGCTGAATCTGAATCACAAGAGAGATCTTTAAATAAAATTAGTGAGTGAAGGATTAATGGACTATTTCTCCTTGGTATGATTCATGCTGGAAAACAGCCCACTTTTAAACTAATAAGGCCCAGCACAATTAGGCCACCATCCTGCTGAAGGAAAGCTCTGGATGGCTGATCCTAATGCACCTGTATATTTATATTAATATCCCAAGAAAAAAGGAAGGCGATCCATTATATATTAAGGCTCTCTTAGCAAGAAGGATTGTTCATATTACTGTAGAGCATTTTAGTGAAAACAATTTTTTTGATTTTTTTATTTGCCTGACAAGTCTTTAAAGCCTGTGTATGGATCCAGGGGTAACTGTTGTGTAATACAGAAAAAGAAGCAAAAGTCAGCATTCAGAAGATCCTGTACCAGACTGGTATGTGCAAAACTATAACAAAAAAATTGGTTGACAGTGAGAACATTCACTTAGGGCAGTCTTACACCTTCACTTATGTTAGAGCCACTCTCCTGCTCTGTGGATCTTAGCCCTAAGCAAGCTGCAGACCTGAGCTGCAGAAATAAAATCCTAAAAGCAAAGAAGTGATAAATTTCTTATGAAATACTAAACAGCATGTTTCAAGCTTCAATCTGTATACAGTGAAAACAACTAATTGAAGTAAATAAAGATCTATTTTGTTTCTAAAAAAATTGGACAAATTCCAGGATCACTTACAAAATCAAAAAGAAGAATAGGGGGAAAAAAAGAGACTGTTATAGAGAATTAAGTTATAAGATCAAATTCTCTTGTCATTTTATGTGAACAATTTTCAGCCTCTGCAAGTTTTTATAAATGAATACACTCTCTTGACCTGTCTAGGGAGTTGGTGTTACTCTCTATTGAAAGGATAATTTGTATTAAATTGTATTAAAACATACAATCATTTTGCACAGCACTAAGGCTTCCCCACCTCTGACTTCATGTTTCACACACTCATACTGGCCCTTCCTCACAAACTCCCCTTTTGAATTAAACACCCAGATCTTAAAATCTCTCTCAGAAGTGTGTGTGCAAGAACACATTCCTTGGCAACGTGATTCACTCCAGTGTCTTAGCCTCATTAGTAAATAAGGCAGATGTCCAGATACCTATGCTGTCTGTAGCACATACATTTTTATATAACATCTCATTTTTTATATATAAATGTATAATTCCTTGTCCTGGGAATACAGCATCAATTTTTGGTCAAACATTACTAAGATTCACTCATACTTAGAAGTGTCTTGTTTATTTTAGTCCACTGCATGCTTTTCTTCTCTAAATTTTGCCATGAATTATGCTTATTTAGGAGAAAGCAACTTGCCTTTGGGAAATTTCCCCCTGAATGCATTACATATTATAAAATGTCAGTGGCAGAATCTCTTATAGTGTAGCAGTTGACAGTCTGCATACTTTAATTAAGTCTTAAAGTTTTAATCATACTGCTAGAGGCACTGCATTTACATTTATTTTCTTTAATAAAGACTCTATGAGAAATTTAAAAAAATAAAAGAAGAAAAGGTAGAGCCTGCAGTTCCTTGGGAAGAAAGAGAAGGGCACTCCTCTGTTTCTTAAACACAGACAAATCTAAACACTGTCACTACAAAACAGTCGTGAGAGTCTTTTAGGTTGGATAAGACCTTAAAGGTCATCAAGCCCAGCCTTTAACCCAGCACTGCCAAGTCCAGCACCAAACCAGGTCCCTAAGCTCCACATCTACAAGTCTTTTAAACACCTCCAGGGATGGGGACTCAACAACTTCTCTGGGCATGCTGTTCCAGTGCTGGACAACCCTGTCAGTGAAAAAAATTTTCCTAATAATATACAGTCATAGGATATCTTGAGTTGGAAGGGATGCACAAGGATCATCAAGTCCATCTCCTGGTCCTGCGCAGGACACCCCAAGAATCCCACCATGTGCCTAAGAGGGTTCTCCAAATGCTCTGTGACCTCTGGCAGGCTGATGCTGTGACCACTGTCCTGGGGAGCCTGTTCCAGTTTCCAGTGAAGAACCTTTAGTCTCCAATTAGAAAACTTCCTCTGGCACCACTTAAGGCCATTTCCTCTTTACCTCTTGTACTATCACTTGTTACCTGGGAGAGGAGACCAAGCACCACCTTTTCCCCACCATCTTTCAGGGAGCTGTGAAGAACAGTAAAACCTCCCCTGATACTCCTTTTTCCCCAGGCTGAACATCCCCAGCTCCCTCAGACATTCCTTGTAGGACTTACTCTCTAGGCCTTCCCCAGATCTGTTGCCTTTCTCTGGACTTGCTCCAGCACTTCAGTGTCTTTCCTGAACTGAGGGACCCAAAACTGGACACAGCACTCATGGTCCCTCACTGATGCCCAGTACAGGGGGACAATCCCTGCCCTGGTCCTGCTCCCACACTATTGCTCAAGCTCACTATTGCTCAAGTCCAGCCTGGAGCACTGCAGGGGGTTGCTATGACCCAAGGGCAGGTCATGTCACTTGGGCTTGTTGAACCTCAGGCCTTTGGTCTGAGCCCATCAATCTGGCCTGACCAGAGCCTTCTGCAGAGCCCTCCTGCCCTCCAGGACATCAACACTCCCACCCAGCTAGGTGTCCTCTGCAAACTGCCTGAGGCTGCACTCAAACACCTATTCTGGATCATTGATAAAAATGTTAAATAGGAGTGACCCCGATACTGAGCCATGGGGAACATAATTTGTGACCCACCACCAACTTGAATTAGCCACCACTCTCTGGGCTCTGCCATCCAGCATGTTTTTTACTCACTGAACAAGCCACGAGCAGCCAATTATATAATTTGGGGTTTTTTACACCAAGGAAGAGAAAATTGTATGTTTGATACTATGCTTTTGGACACTGTAACTGTTCTACCAATAGCAGGACCTTTAAATAAAATTCTCCTCCCTACCCATTCCCCTTTTTTCTGTCTTCTGGCATTCAGTACTGGGAGTGGGTAGCCCCATACAGATGGGAACTGTGCACCTGAACAAATACAGCTGTAAGAACAGCATGTGTCTTGCCCTATTTAAGCTCACCTTGAGCAATGTTGAGACAGGGGATTTTAGCTTGGGAAATGGAGCATCAAATATAAGGTCTTATCAGATGCCTGCTTTGGGAAAGGTACCATTACGAAATATCTGTTGGCCTTTGAAATTGATTAAAGAAAAAAAAGCTGAAGGACCCTGCTGTCATCTGTTGAAATAGATTTTCTTCTTGTCTTAGAAGGGTAGCATAATTTCTCATCAACATTTAATTACATTTAAATGTTATGCTATCATTGTTTAAGGCACTACACCAGATGCCGTTGAATAGTATTTTTTTATATATATGTATTTCATTAAATAAATTGAATTGATGATCTACTTTTGATGGCCTGTACTTTTGGGGCTAAATTCATAATTTACATTATGGTGGGGTTTTTTTCCCCAAGGATGAGCTCATTAGCCATGGGGTTCCTGATTTCATTCCAAATCAGGTAGTTCTTTCTCTACAAATTCTCTTTAATCTTCATTTGGATGTGCTGTATTTCTCTCCCTAGTCTCAAAGTACTATTTGTGTAGTGTTACTGTTAGAAGCTTTTCCTCATTCTCTCCAAACCATAGGTGTCAGAGCTGTAAGAGTGAGAAAAACAATCTATATGGGATGAGTAATGGCTGGAAGTTACAGATAGAAGATACATTATATATAGGACTATTGATGTATGTCACTGTAGCAGGGTAACAGATATTTTGATTAAAATTGCACTTAAATACTGGATCAGGTCTCTTCACAGTTGTCTTGTTTGACTGAGCAAATAAATACACCACATATAAAATATTTTAATCACCCTAAACCAGATATTTCAGCTTGAAAAAGGATTTAAATGTTTAATACATAAATTACATGGAGTTTAAACTCCCAGATGCAAAGACACAACCTTGAAACTACACCCTTGGATTACACAGACTCTAGGTTGCATAAACCTGAAGAGGGAGTTCAATATAAAAGTTCTTCAGATAAAAAATCTCTAGCTTGTCTAAATGATGACAATTAATTCCTGGAAGAGTTACGTGCCATGTACCTCGCTGCAGATGACTTACCTGCATCTCTCTGTCTACCCTTCTAAAGGACTTGTGCCAGAAGATTTTAAAGCACACTGCAGATTCATTTCCTCTTATAAAAAAAATCCCAGACATTGTTTTCTTTCTCAAAATGACAAGAAAAAGAGTGAGATTTTCCTTTCCCTTGCTTTTAGACTAAAGCTCTCTCTTTGGAACAGTGAACCAGGGTTCATTCTCTTTCTGCCTTTAAAGTGGTGTTCAAACCTATGTAATTACCAGCTAAGAAAATGCACAGAGGTAAAGACAGAGGTGCTTTCAAGCTTCCTGTGGAGGCTGTGGCATTTTCCATCTAAGAATCAGGCACTACTTGTTGGGGATTTAGAGGAAAGAGAAAGGTTGAGTACTGCTCTCTGACCTAGGTGTAACAACAGGCAGCTTGAGAGATGGAACTCTAGGCTGACCTACAGAATAAAAGACAAATCTAATTCAAAACATTAAGAAAGATAATTGAAGGAAAAGGGATACTTGTTCAAATTTTACCCATTTCTCTTCTTTTACTTTTTGTTCATATGGAACTCATTCCCCATCTTAGGCTGATTCCAGCAACAAGTACAGTACATGACAGAGCAGTGACTTCTTACGTAAGAACAGATCTACAGCTGTTCCTATCTGGAACACAGGTGTCCTCTTTTGATATTTTTTTGGCTAGACAGACAGCATGATAATTTTTTGTAGATCATCCACAGCCATTTCATAAAGAGAATTGTACATCTTCTTTGCCACTAATTATAGTAATCATCTTGCTTAATAACGAGCCAAGAGCTTGCTCCAGAGCAACTAATTTTGCTTTTACTCCCAGCTCCCAATTCATGCTACATTGTCCAACCTTGTCTCAATTAAAATTCATCTAAATTTTTAGTTGGACTCAAAACAGAGGAAGTAATACTATTTCCTTCAAGACGTGGAGTGGCATAGATTGTTAAGCAACACTGTATTAAAATGTGAAGCATAACAAACCCCATTTTGAGGTGTTTCTCAGGCAAGTGAAGAACAGTTATTTTGCAATACCATGTTTACAAAAAAATACTCTTTTTGGTTAAAAAGTACCTTAAAAGCACTGCTTATGTCAGTGACAACATTTAAAGTGGTCCTTAATATTATTTCAGTTTTGAGATGAGAAACAATAAATAAGTCAGCAATGTAATTCAATAAAGTGTCAAAAGTTTTATGAATCTGTTTGAAATTAATGCTCAGCATTCTGAGAACCAAAGAAATAAAACAATAGGAGTATACTGATGATGGATA
Source organism: Vireo altiloquus (assembly GCA_013396875.1). Classification (NCBI taxonomy): domain Eukaryota; kingdom Metazoa; phylum Chordata; class Aves; order Passeriformes; family Vireonidae; genus Vireo; species Vireo altiloquus. The sequence continues at coordinate 159,246 of VZRF01007981.1, forward strand.
TACCTGGTAAAGCCCCCTGAAATAATGACATTTTAAAATCAATAAGATTCAGAAAATTCTCACATAAATGTCATGACTGATCTGAAATTTAGCTGTGACATTGTAAACGACAATATATGCAGGAATATGTCAAAATTTGGAAATTATTTAGAGGAATTTAAATACTGATGATATAAAATATTACATAATTATTGTCTCCTGTAACTTCCTCATGTGATTTCCTATATTTTTAAGGATAAATTTACTTAGTCTGACCTGTAGGCATAATATCCAAAGTCTTCTTAGATTAGTTCTGTTCCACACTGAATCAATTATAGATATTTTATGGGTTTAAAATTATTTATACTTATGCAAAGAGACATTTTTGAGTAGTTTTGAATATATTGCCTCTGCATAGACTATGGGAAAATGCTGAATCCTCTGTAGCCTGCTTGAGCTACATTTTGCTGTTTGCTGGGCTAGGAACTTAAGTTTTGAGCTCAGAAATTCTTAGACACACAGCGAGGGAGTGATGTCAGGGAGGGAACTCAGACATCTAAATGCCAGATGAATAAATCTGAACCAGTCACACCCAATCCCTTTCCTAACAGTTTGCAAATAAAGGAATTATTCTTGAAAATGAGACATGTGATTGCCTTAAAATTATTAAAATTTTCTGTGTCACCATTATGCAGTGCTTTGTTCATAGCTGAGAGTGCAGTGAGAGCAAGAGTTTCTTGAACAATAGTGCAACATCTCCATATCTTTTCTATACTCTTCAATGTCAAAATCTTGAACTTACTAGGTTATAATGGAACTTCAGTTGACATTCTCTGTTTCTTCATAGCTTTACTATCCTTAAGTGTTCTTGAGGGATCAGGACAACCTTGAGAACAAAAGAAAAAGCAGAAGTAATTTAGTGCAAGCAGTACAGCTGCAGAGGGTTTTATGTTGATAAGGGAATAGCCCTGGAACATGCCAAATGCAAATAAGGCAGGCAGTAATGTACTGCATATTTAAGAACTACTTATATAATAGGTAAGTACTGGGGAAATTATTTCATGTTGAGCATGGCAGTTTTTGATATATTTTGTGAACACCAAAATGCCATTCTTAGAGATGAATCACTGCTTATCAATCCTCTGTCCCTCAACACATAAATACATTCATACATGTGCATTTGGAAAAATTATTAGAAAGAACAAGAAGAATCAACTGAAAAAAACCTATATATTTTAAAGTGTGTGTGCTTACAGGATGAGTTTTAAGTCAGCCAGCCAGCTCAAATATGTTTCAAGTTACTGCAACCACTAAAGGTAATCAGAACAGTAGAGAGGTAAGTAACTACAAAAACATTCAGAAAACAATCCCCTGTAAATTTTATGAAGTTATATAATTAAAAGGGAAAAAAAAGAAAATGTTTAGTAGCTCAGGGTTTTGCTTAGGGAATGCAACTTCTTGTTCATGCTCCACTGAAAGCATTTCAGAATTTTCTGAAAGAGTGTAGCAAGGCATTTCATGTGGTTAATGGACAAAGAGGCTTCTAATCCATCCAAAGCAGTGTTAAGCAAGCAGGAATTAACACAGAATAATGAATTCAGCATTAATTTTTCATCTTTTTACTCAAAGATCAGATCTCCTTTTGCCTCCATCTGGCTGTTTCATTGTAGTATGCTGGTCTCTGCCATGTACAATATTTTGATATACAAGGAAGCAATATTCTCTAAGAAGACTTGAAGCTTCCATTGGTTTTCCTGTTAGAAAAATCTGCAGGCCGGAAAATAACTCCCACAGGACACCTTCTTTAAAACTTTAAAGTGTTATCCTTTTCCCCTTGTTCATCTGGAGAGCAGAACTGCAGAACATGTTAAGGTACAAATTAATCACTTCCTCAAATGAGATAGCTAACAGAATAAGAGACATTTAAAGTGTACAAAATGCACAAAAATGCCTTTGAGATGAACAAAGGTTGATAGTCATCAAAGCCAAACATTCAAAGAAACTCAATCAGAAGTCAAATGTTTCACTCGATAAAAATGCCACAGAAGAAACATGCATTTGAATATCTATGTCTGTCAGGGGTAAGTTCACAGTGACATTAAACATCTCATCCACATCACTTAGCTGCAACTCATGACACTTTCCCTGCAAAATCAGGAAGGAATTCAACGTGAGCATTTAATAAATGTGGAAACGAAGAAATTTTGTATCTGGTCTTCTAAAGAAAGATGAATTGCTCCAGATTTTTGCTTGAACTGATGACAGAAGTATTTATCAAAACAAGAAACAGCTTGTTTTGATAAATACCATCTTGTACAGAAAAAGTTATACAGAAAAAGTTACACATATTTGTTTGGAAGTCAGCCTGGTTTATCCTATTTTATCCAGAGAACTAGTCTGCTCAAATCCATGGTTGAGCTACTGGCATTTGTCACAAAGTAAGTATGAAATCTTTGATCTTTGGAATAGAAAAATCTTTGCTCTGCTGGCCAAAGATTTTATTTCTACTTCCTTACAAATAAAAAATTTTAAACATTTTCATATCCCTGTCTCTATTATCAAATAATGCCAGATTTTCTGAGTATTTTTTAATTAAAATTGCTTTTTGAAACTGAGTTTAGCTTTTCAATCAGAATAAAATCACATACTCTTTGGCTTTACACTTTGTATTTAACAGAGACTTTTCTTACTTTAGATATTCTAACCATTTTTGCCTAGTGAAGCTAGTGCAGATTTGTACAGTATGTGAAAATATTGCTCTTTGCTTTACAGACTTGTACCTCAACAATGAGGATGTTTTCTAGTGATGCATCCATCAGAAGTTTAGAGACTTCTTTACCAAAGAGTTGCTACAAGGTGCTAATACACAAAGAATTCAAATGCATAAACTATTAAACTGGGAAGAATTTGTTGTTTCTCCTATTCCCTGGTATAATTAATCATGTAAATCTTTACCATACTTTTTCCTATATACTAGAATAAATAATCTTTTCTTTCTCCTTTTCTTAAAACAAGAATATTTTTGCCCACATTCTTACAGTTTCTGGCTACAATCCACTCACTAACTTGGAAGCAGTGAGACCTTGGAAACATTCTATGCACTCTCTCCTTTTGATTTTCCCCTCTTTTAATATTGTTAGGACTTTAGCTACACCACTGCTGTTTTCCTACCTTGTTTACAGTGAGGTTGAAGGTATGTGTGCTGGTTTTGAGGCTTGAAGTACTGGGGGACATGCAGCCCTGGAAATGACTGCTGAAAATGCAGAAAACTAACATGGGTATCTAATCCTTTTTTGTGCTGAAGTGAAAAAGGTCTTAAAAATCATTTTTGGGCAGGTGTGCAGCCTGTTGAGCAATTTTCTTCATTCCAGTCAAACATATTTGCATACTCTAATGTCTGTGTAAGAAAGCTTATGCTGAACAAATCATGGCTATTGATATTTGTATTCCCCACATAGTCAGTGCACCCACACTATCTAGCTTATTACTGAAATTGCTTTAGAATGCCTTCAGTATGAAAGGTGTTATTATAGTATCTAATTCTACTCCAGTCTGAATTTCAAATTCTTGATTAAAGCATTTTGGGCTAACAGGTTCTCTATTAACATTTCACCTATATACTTTATGCTGAATAACTCTAAATGATTTGTTACAGCTGAGGAAGATTAAGGCTGCTTACAATAATAGTCTGCTATTACTGCTTCAAATGAGATCTTTATTTCAACAGTGGATTCAATATTATAAAATATTATATTCTATCAGTTATTTCCAGTGAAAGAAGCTCCTAAACGTCTGTGGGGAGTGGGAGCTATAAGGCTGAGGTTAGCATCAGAGACTGGTATCATAAGTTCTTTGAAAATATAAGTGATTGAGAATTAATTTTGTCATTCATAGCAGAAAGAAATAAAATTTTGATTACACTAAACTAAGCATGCACAGACTATCTTAGAGGTAAATATTATGTATAGTTACAGTTTCAAGAGATCCTGGTCCTATCCTGTCAGAATACAGTTTTCAACAGGACGAGGACTCAGGCAGACGTTCCACAAGCTTTTTATTATTTCATTCAGGCATCAGCCTCATGTACACAAGAGATAGTACACAGCTCACGCCTACGTTAACAACCTGAGATTTCTTAGTTACAGAACATTCTTAAAAGCTTTTCAGCCAATAACATGCTTCTAGAGTTTACAGACAAGTGTTCTAACCAGTCACTAAAAAGTGCACGTATACCTGTTACAAACAATACTTGCTTGTATGTCTTGTCATAACACTGCACAATATTCCATGATTAAGCTTAAAACTTCAGTATCTTTGCTAAGCACATTTTCTGCAGCTCCAAGACTTCTCTGAGCCAAACCTAGAAACACTAACCCTTGTTCTAATGTCCTTGCAGTCTACATTAGTGTATCTTCTACATTCTGACTTTTGCAGTTGCAGCTGAACCTAAAATCCTTGCTTTATTTCTGAAACCTGCTTTTCTCACTCAAACTAAAAGCCTTCTCACCTTTTCATTTCCCACACTATCCATACTTTTACTTATGGGAATCTATTCAGATGCACAGCCTTAATGTACGTATGCCCATTAAGGTGACCACAGAGATGGGGCTAAAAGAATTTAAAACAAATTATAGACATGGAAAATCATGGCCTTTTTGTGCACTTGTTTCCATGATTTAGTATCTCTTGCTGTGGATAGAAACAGCTCAGTACTGAGGGAAAAGACTCCAGGGCTGCATGGGACAGTGACAGGGCTGGGTGGGACAGCCTCAGGGCTGGTTTGTGGCCATGTCCTCCCACAGATTGCATCCCACTTGAAAAGCACGGCCCCAGTAGAGAATCATGGAATCACAGAAGAGTTTGGGTTCAAAGAGACCTTAAAGATCATCTAGTTCTAAGTCTCCTGCCACAGTCTTCAGAAGTTCTCTTTATTGACAACACAAAGCCTTTTATTTCCAGGTAGAGCCACATTTGCAGTATCACATAGGCAGCGTGATGCACCTCACAGTCACTTTCCTCTGTGTAGGTCTAGCTGTCAGAAAATGCCTTGGTTACATTGTTGGATCTTCTCCATAAACAGGAAGGCCCACATCCTGGAATACAGAAGTAGGAAATCACTGAATCTGTTTCAGAAGGGTTTGCTGCTCAAGCCAGTGAGTAGGCTGAGACAAAGCTTCACAATGGATCTAAGAAATTAGGTCAGACCTAGTTACTGTCAGGGTATGTCAATTCCTCAAGTGACTTAACCATACCTGTAAACTGCTTTATCAAAATACATTTTTGATCTGCTCAGACATACAGTTGATTTCCAAATCAAATCAAAGGTTAATATTTTAAATCAAACATGTGAATTTTAAAGGGGATTCCTTTCCTTCTTAATTAACAGGTCACAGGTTCCCAAAGGAAAGAATTGCAAAAGCTGCAGGCACATGTGTGGGAGTGCCAGATAGCCAGGAAACTGCAGCCCTGGGGATGGCCCATGGTGGGAAGGCTGTGGAATTGCATCTACACATGTAAGTGCCAGATGCCTCAGGAGCAGATCTAGAGAAAGAAAAAACAGACATGCATTTAGCCTTGTAACACAACCTAGTTCAGTAATCTTAGAAAATACTAGTTAGTAGGAATATATCAGAGAGATTTTCGTCTGTATCTGAAGAAAAATATCACTGACACTTGAAAATCTGTAGCAATTTATGGCAGCTCATAATATTCCAAAATAAATTCTAACATATCTTGAATTATATTTATATTTTCAGAAGATTTTTTGAATTAATTAATCCTTTTAAATACTTTACAGTCTCTGGAGAACTGGGCAGATGGTTTTTTGCTGGGCATCTATGACAAGGAGACCCATTTGTTTCAGGATTAACTGAATAGTGGGAGAAAGAAACTGAGGACAAGTTTTTAATAACAGAATAAAAAATATCAATGAAAGCAATAGCCTTCAGTCAAGTAATAAAATAATAAAATCAATTAGGATTCCGTCAGAAATAGAATTCTGATTTTAGAAAGGCACAAACGAACTATTCTGTTGCTTATGTTTCTTCCATGATAAATTAAAAGTTTGAAATCATAGTTTCCTCCCAGTGATACCCAAGTAATTCTAGAGTATAATGTTTCTCTAACAAAAGTATACAGCAAAATATTTTCAACACTGAAGAAAGTTAAAAAAAAAAAAAAAAGGAACAGCATTTTTTTATAATCTCAGCCTCAGTTCTAATGACCTTGCTCCAAGCACCTCACAGACTTTGAAAAAGATAATACAGCTTAAAAGGAATCACAAATAAGTTGAGTCCTGTTGAGGTTCAAAGTTTTAAAATGAATATCTTTCAATACAAGACGAAACTTTGAAATGTACTTGGGTTTGCCACTAATTCACCATAACTGTCTCTGTAATATATTCACTGTTAGTATTTTCTATCAGAGATCTTCATTGTGATAAATTTATCTATGAATTTGAATCAGAAGCAAGCAAACTATGTTCAAAAAATAATTCAACCCAATCAGATTATCCAACCTTATTGCCTTACTTAATCTCTAATTTTCAAGTGGTAAGGAATTTTTCTTCTCTGCCTAACTCCCTAAGTGCTGCATAGTAGTTAAATTCTCAATGACTCATGCTCCCCAGGGCGGCATCATCTCCCTGAGTGCCAAGTGCTGACCAACCCCTCTGCCCTGTCTTGCTCTGAGTTTGCACTGAGTCTTGCTTCTATTTTGGTCTGAAATTCCAGTGTAGCCACGTACTGAAGGAAACAAGGCCAGATGCTCCTTGTGCAGCCCACGCACAAAGTACAGTTCAAGACAAGCCCAAAGGAATCAAGGTTGCTGCTTAGAGAAAACAGGGAAGGAACCAGAAGTGAAATATGGAGCTGGAGAGAGAAGTGCTTTGACCTGAAAAAGAAGGAAACACATAATGCATAAGCTACTAAACAGAATATAATTAAATACTATGGAGAAAGTAAAACTGGAGGGCTCAGCACACTATGACCTGAACAGTAATTCTACAAAGGAACCAATAAACCTGAGAAACAGAGCCCGTAAGTAAATAGGTAAAGAAAATGACAAGCTGAGGTAGAGAAGATATTCCAGAACTGGAATAAATTGGACAAAACTTATTCAAGATAAAGCAGGAAAGCCTTTGACTGCAATAGGAAATTCTTCCATGTAGAAGCTAAGATTCCTGACACTTATGGTTCTGACCAGTAGTATAGCCATTAGCCGTGCTGCTCCTTCACCACATTTAGAGCTAATGAGCTTCTATGAGAACCATTACCACTGTCTGTAATTTCAGTTCATAAATCAAACATCTGTTAAGTAAATATAATGGGTTCCCTATATGCTAATCTTGTAAGATAAAATTAATATATTTTTATAGTTTTAGTGCAAGTTCTGTGTGTACAAATTTTTATGTTATTTTAGTAAGTGTTTTCTTTCTGTCCTCAGCAATGTAAATGGCTAGAAATAAGTGAAAGGCAGCATGCCTGAATACATGCTTTTGAATTGTTGATTACAATTGACAAAACCTCTGTTGTTGTATGCTGAAACTTATTGGAAGGTCTGCGTAAAACTGCAGAAATGGAAGCACTGTATTTAATTCCTTAATGAAACATCAACCTAAAACCACAAATGAAAAAGACACCTTCCCAGCAGGTGATAGAACTCAACAATCTTTCAGATGACCATGCGAATGAGCTAAAACAATCTGTCACAAAGTTCCTACTTGTCCAGTGGACACTCTAAGCTAAGCCTTGTCTCGGTTTGAGACAAATTCAGAGGAAAATATCCTCTGATAGAAAGCAGATTACAGCCACCCCTCTTCCACCAGGTTTGGGAAAAGGAATATTTCCTCAGAGGAAAGTGAAAAAGAAACAAAACTATTTATTTAACAAAACACCCAAGAAAAGAATAATAATGCTAAATAATAAAATCTTTCACTGTGGAAATAAACCTGGAAGAGTTTCAATTCCTTCTAGGAGTGAAGGTCTCTCTCCTCCTCGGAGCTGGGTTGGTGTTGGGGGGCCTCCCTCCAGGCCAATGGAAGGTCTCCCAGTGAGGCTTTGATGTTCTCGTGTTCTGAACAAGCCCAGAAGAGAAGAAGAAACCAAAGTTCCAGGGAAACACAGGAGTTTAACTCTCCATCTCTCTCTTAAGAAACAGAGCCAAGAGCTGTCTGGAAAGCAAGAAAGGGTGCTTCCTCCCCTCTCTGCAGCAGCAGCAGCAGCCACAGCAGCAACCATCTCCCCACCGCAGAAGAACAGAGAGGAGTAATGACCTTGAAGCACAGAACTGCTTCGAAGAAGTTCCTCTGGCTGTTTTTTTGCTTTTTTTTCCCCTCTCAGACTCAGTTTAAAGGCACAGAAAGGCACAAGATTCATTTTCTGGGCATAGAGTACATGATATGGGATATGTCATAAAGTCACCTCAAGACAGGTAAGGAAATTACTTTGCTGTGGAATTTAGCTTCTCTATTACATTCAGAAGCACACGTGGATAACCTGGGAGAGACCCTACATTTTAGAATGCAATCAAGAGTCAAGTTTCCTGTGTTGGGTGTTGCAGCCTTTGCCACTCTTATTTACTTTTGTGATACTGTCACAAAATTAAGGTCTGATTCCTTTAAAATTTAACTAATTTATTAATGGAGTGTAGGTTAAGGTGCCCGGGAACACCCTGAGCACCACTGCAAGGCAGAAGGATCAGAGAAAAAACCCCAAACAGTGCCCCTGGGCATGCTGGGTGCTCCGATGCAGTCCACAGCTCAATATTCACAGAAGGACCCCACCCAGCCCTGGGAGTGCCATAAGTTTTTTCTGGACTGGAATTGGGTACTTCTGATTGGCTTGCTGTCCTGATTGACTCATTGTCCATCCAGTCCAGATCCAGCATCTTAGGGTGATGTAATCCTGGCTTCATTTATGGACATGTTCCAGCACTTTCTGTCCCTCAACAGTGTAACCCGATTTCCAACTTCACAAATTACACCCACACAAAAACTGAATAGCCTTTCATGAACTCCCAACAATACCACTCTCTCAACCCCCTCCCTCACAATAACGAACTTATGTCTAATTAATTATCCAACCTCCACAACCCACTTAAACACCAAAATCCAACTGAACTTCATTAAAGGAAACAACTCAACCTGCAAAATAGACTGAACCTTGTAACTTAATTTTTTTACTTATGACAACACCATTTTGCATTTCATATCAGAGAGACAAGGCTGAAATCCCCCTGTACTGATAGGCAGCCCAGTATCACATATTCCCAGAGTAAATGAGATGGGTAAGTACCTGCACTGAAAATAAGCTCAGAGGTTGATCGTGAAACAATATGAAAGCAAGAAATTGTATATGATCAATTTCAGGTAATCAGTCCTTCAAATGCAGATCATGTTAATTTTTATCACTTATTGAGCAATTTCTAATCTTTTAAAACTTCAAAACCATCCTAATCTGTGTTTTATCCTAATCTGTTTTAATTTTGTGGTCCACATATGTCGCAGCTCAGGCCATGTCCTGGCCATTGCAACTTAAGACTGACTCCATGCAGAAGGCAAATATCTTCTTTATTTCATGCATATTTCATGCAAAGGAAACAAGCAGACAGGACAAAGAGATCTCTAAAAGATATCCAGCTGCTCTCTGACCTGGTGCTTCTCCTTCTCTGGTCAGGAGTAGAGAGAGACAAGACCAACTACAATTGGTTAGCTACAGAGCAAACCGTTAGGATAACAAAAGCAAAAACACCTTCTGTGAGATAGATGTTTCCTAAAACCTTTTCAAATAGTTTACAAAACTTTCTTGAGGTTTCTTATCCTCTAGCTGTGGAAAATGATTCTCTTTCCACAGTTAGAGAAAACTTTTCTCATGGTTGCAGAAACTGAGAGTTCTCCACACACATATATGATGAGGGCCTTTGTTATATTTTCCCTCTCCTTTCCATCTGTGCAGAGCAGTGACAGAGGGGCTTTGGTGGCTGTCTGACATCCAGCCAGGGTCAACACACTACAGGAACAAAGTTGTTATAGATTATTTGAATCAAGGGTTAAAAAGAATTAGAAGTTGGTAACGTAGCTAGCAAGATAGAAGCAATATATTTTGATTAACAAAGATTAAAAGAAGAGAACTAGGGTTTAATTATTAGCATATAGATATTGTTGAAGCAGTTAGAGCGAAGACAATATATCATGTATTTGACTCAGCTATGTTTTTAGAAGCGACAGGGAGGACATTTAGCATTGTAAAAGGGCAGGAACCAAAAACACACCTGGCTTCTAAGATAATTGGAACCAGGAGACAAGGCCTGGACCGTGACCAAGGAGTCAAGAAGCCCTGGCAGTGGGACAAAGTAAAGAGTTCAATGCAAGGAAGACGTCTGACAGGAAGAACTATGCAGCTGTAATGAGCATTCAGTTCATTTTAATATGGAGCAGGGATAGGTGATGCATATGTATAAGAGTCTCATATGACTTAGATGAATATGTAAGATCTTTGTGAATATAAGGAGAGCCAATGCTTTGGAGATTCACACACATCTTGTGGGGACTATTCTTGCGTGCCCGACGTCACAGATAAACACCACTTTTCAACTTCAGTTAGTTGAAGGGTCTCTTTGTCTGTAGTACCTTTAGTGCATCATATTGATATCAATCTGGTTGGAGTGAACTGTGGAAAGCAGACAGCTGAAGATTACACTGTGCAAAACGAAACAGGGCAGGACTTATATTGCTGGAGACATTTAAAATTTCAGAATATTCCCACTGTATATTGCAGAAACTAAAGCACTCTCAAAGCTTTCCATGACAAAAGAAAGAGGGCAGAAGAGGAAAAAAACACCAAACTACATTTGTACCTACTATTTGGATGTTTACTTAGGCTGTTGGGAACCTGCATTGTGGTTTTCAATCTTTTATATTGAGAGCAGGAACTTTGAAGGTATTTTTCCTTTCACCGGCACTACAAAGGCTGTGGATAAGAAAATCCTTTGTTTTGCTCAGAATCAGTCTCTTGGCTGAACAGAAATTACCTTCAGGACAGGAAAAGGGATCTTTGTAAAATGAACAAAAAAATGTATTACAGTAGAATGTTTCCGTTTTTATAAACTTTTCCTTATTGAAAAAATGTATCATCAGAAAATTCCTACTTACCTCTAGGAAAAAAAATTTTTTCTCATACATTTGTTTCAGTTGCAAGCTTTGTCACTGTAATTAAATTATTTGTTTTGTAAGATAAATCTCTTCAAGAAACTAGTACTGTATTTGCATTTCTATTAAATATTCTGGTTTTGTGTTATCTTGAGAAAACACTGCTTGTATTAGCAGCATTTACTTTTTCTACTTTTTATTTTGAAGGCATAAGATTTTCTCCGTTCAGATATCTATGAAATTTTTAGTAAGTAATTCAAATGTTTGATTATTGAAAAGCTGTTTCTCTTTCAATTTAGAATTCAGCATTTGCTCATTTCTCAGTTCAGTGTTTGGAATCAATTTGTTCTGTGCTGACACATTGTTTATTTTAATGCTCCACCTTAAGAAAGACGTTTCTGCAACCATTAGTCTATAAACTAAAATGTTTGGGAGAGTAACCTATTGTGGAGAACTGCTTAGCTGACAAAGGTCATTTAGACATACTGCAAATAGCTGAGCGGGACCTGGGAAAATATCAGATTCAGCTAGGTTGAGAAGTGGAGGAGGCTGAAGCACGATGCCCTGGACTGCAGCTGGTAGTTTGATAACAGGGAACTTGCAGATAGCTTGTAGTTAGCTAGACGTGGGAAAATGAAGATGTAAGTGACCAGAAATGAAAAACTAAAGGCGGGGTTAACAGTTAGAAAGATATCCAATAGAATAGTTAGGCTACAGACTATGCATTAGCTTATTATGAACTGTATAAGTATGCTGCGCCTTAATCAATAAATCGAAGCTTGCTGATCACTCATATTGAGCTATCCGAGTCTTCCCACGCCGCGACAACCTATCTTCAACGTTTGCCTTCTTCCAAGCATGAATGCAAAATTCACAATTCTCAGGATCAAACACAAGCAGTCCAGGTGACAAGGTGTATGTCTTGGTTTGAAAGAGAGGTATCTGCTAAGGAAGGCAGGAGTTTCCCTTGGAATGGAAGATGCAATGCCCTTCCCTCCCAATTATTATAATTTTGAAATTAAGGGGCTTTCAGGCAAGGATACGGGGAATAGGAATAACAGTTCTTTACTAATATATATACTATATATATATGTATAGGAAACAAGGCAGAAAAACAGTGGCTTAAACTGACAGAGTCAGATGAGACCTGACACCCTGTTAGTCAGGGTAGCAGTAGCAGTCCAATAAGATGGTGACTGCAGTCCTCCTGAGGTGATGGATGTGGTTCTGTTGGAGCAGTGATCCTGTAGAAAGGTCTAGTCTTCCTCAGAAGGTCCAGTGGTGGCTATGTAGCTCTTGTCCTCTGGAAATCCAGTGGGAAAGGCTGCTGTGGTGTTTGAGATCTCATCTTATATCCAGGATGGAATGCTTGGTTCCTCCCTCTGGGTGAAGTATCTCACAATGGGATGATCAGTCATGGGCAAGGCATTAATCGGCCCATTAATGGAAGATAGTCCAGAGGGAGGAGGCAAGGAGCACTGCCCCACCTGGTTTTAACAACTCATGGAGATAGTGATAGAATACATACTTTTGGGCACATCTTACATTGTAACCTAGAACAGTGTGATATGGCAACTGACTTATCTTACCATCCACCTCAAGGTAGGATACTTGAAATATTAGTGGGGTAAGAATGCCTAGGCATAAAAATAGAGATAAGGTTATTCAAGTAAATGTCTACATTTATTCTTTTACAATGTAAGCACAACTCCAAATTGTCAAAATACTGTCTGATGTTGATGTATGAAGACAGCCACATTCTTTTTTTAGTCTTTCTTATTTATTAGCCGTTCAGATATTTGCAAGTTACTCTCCACTTGAACATAATTTTGTTTTGTTGATTTTCAGGAATTTTTGCATTTTTTTGAAAATACTCAGTTATTTGCTAAATAATATATGTGTCAGAGTTTTCTCACCACTATGCTAATAAAGATTAGAGGGAAATAGAGCTCCTGTGATTACATTTGCTTGTAAGAGGATAATATATTATAAATCAGCAGCAATAATGGCCTGTTACAATTAAAATACAAGAATTAAATGACCACTTTATGATAAAACATTTCATAAACCATGAAAAGTAATCTCATTAAGAAGTATAAACTTTAAAAAAAGAGTATGGCATATGCCAAAAGTTTCACATGATTTTGAAGTCAATATATAAAAGCAATTACAAAAATGGAATTTCATGCCGTCATACACAAATTTAAAGGGATATGTTGCCATGTATTAACATAATTTGTATTAATTCCTGTTGTCAAATATAAATGAATGTCAATAGTAATTTAAGTCTTATGCTAATATTTTAACTCAGTCCCTGTGCCTTAAAAAATTCTTTATTAAAAAACCCTAATTGAGTTACTTTGGCCTAATTTACAGATAATAATAATAATAGCAGATAAGATGTCAATGACTGTAAACTGGTGTAATCTGTCTGTAGGAGGTGAGATCACACTATCACACATCTGAAGATGTGGCCTTTACTTATTTTCCTGTAGGTACTGTGTGTGATACAGCATTTTATGATAAACAGCCCATAGCTCTTGGGCTTTCTGCTTGGCACATGCTGTCTAGACCTCTAGAACTAAGTCAGAGATAGTTTTTTGGGAGAAAGCGAAAAAAGGAGTAAGCTAAGAACAAAGATAAAGCTTCAGAAAAGGACATGTGTACATTTCTGAACATGCATGTGCAGTTATCAGCTGTCATGGCCATGATGTCTGACAAAAATCTTAAAGCTAAGACATCCCAGGAGACTAAAATTCTGAATTTGTGGAAATCAGGTAAGGATGAGAGACAGCAGAAGGGTGGTGGGGAGTTCACAGGGCTTCGGGAAGAGACTCCCTTTATATGTCAGAAAATGCAACTCCACAGCAACTTTAGTCCTTTCACATCATCTTCATTTCTGTAGAGTAAAAAAATACTATGGTTTTAAAAGGTTTTGAATGTTTTTGATCAGGTATTTGCTTTAAAACAAGAACATTCATAATTGCCAAATGTACTTTGTCATGATTTGTTTTAGTCTGGATATAGAGGACAAGTTCCATACTGTATTTAAATATAGGGTTACTCAATTTCAGAAAACAAGTTATGTTTATATATCATCTTCCATGGCTTACAAATTATTTACCATGAGAACTGCTCTTCTTGGTAACAACATCCATTTATTGGTGTAATAAAATAGTTCCGTATAAAATAAATCTCTCGGTGCAAAGTACAATCATAAATAAGATAAATATTATTCAATTTAATTAAACTAGTCCTATATTTTCCTCTCTCCAAATCAAATTTTTTCCCTTTAGATTTAAATAAGGTGTAATTTTTCTCTACAATATATTCTAACTTTGTGTTCACTTGAGTAATTTTTTCTTTTACTGTCAGTTTCAGTGAGATCTTAGTGCTCTATAGATCCTCTTGATTTTTCAGGTGAATATTATGATAAATGCCAAAAGCTTTTTATGAGGTTTTAGTATGAGCAATAATACCACCAGCAAATCAATGATAATCCAGGAAATTCTTGTCAATGATCTGGTCTCCCTTGAAGGTTTTGGACAAAAGGTGAAATAGTGGTTGGGACAGTCTCTTCCTGTCTAATATGTCACTTTCATTTGCTATCTTCACTTCTCTCATCAAGTGTAAAAGTTGTTAGACTGGTCAGATAGACCCAGGTGAATTCAGTTTAATTTAATTTAGCTTTATCTTATGGGTTTTATACAAAAACCTCAACTGGTATCTGAATTTAACAGTTACTAACAGTAACTGTGTGAATTTCTGTTAAAAATAAATAAACCTCAAATCTCAGCCAATGAAATATTGAATATCTCAAAACCAGATTATGTTCTTTCTCTGAGAGAGAAAAGTGTTACCAATCCAAGATGAAAGAAATGGAAGTCTATGAAGAAAGTGTTTAGTTATTTGAAGACTAACTGCAAACAATTATTCCTGGAAATTGTGTTTATTGCTTTATTTAATGAAATGTGTCCTAATTAGATGTGTTTCCATATTTGTCACTTTTTCCTGTTTTAAAACATGAACAATTAATATAGTAATCATAGGAGCTTGTTCTGAAAGACACAGTATCTGCATTTTTGTGAGGAGCACTAACTAACCTAAATATGAAAGGTAATGCAGACAGTTCTGAGTGAGCATAAATGATAAAATCAAGGCAAATGTTCCAGAAAATATATTCAGTGAAAACCAAAACACACTAATGTTCCCATCAATCAGTATGAACTAGATAAATGGTCACTTTCTAGAAACTTTCCAGTAAAAATAATTATGTAAAATTTTGACACCAAATGCCTATGTCTATAAAGTTAAATTTATCGTTTAAACTTCAGGAATAATCTTTCTGAGAAATTATGCACAAAAGCAATTGGTCTTACCAGAAGGTGTTTGTATTATTTCTTAAATCCTTGAGATAAAAGCTTAAATCATAAATTATTGTTTCAACAGTTCTTGAATGAATGTACCTTAAGGTGAATTAATCTGTGACCAAAAAAACCAGTGGAATTAACAAGCTGACACAATTTAAAGAACATGACATAGCACTACTTAAAAGCAGAGCTATCCCTCATAGGCCTACATTCCAATTTTTATACTAAAAGTTCCATTTTCGATGTAATAAAGTCAAGAGAAGAGCAGGAAGTGAAATAAGAAAAACTGTTGTTTCTCAGTGCTCCTTGAATTTAGAAATGACATTTTTTTTAAATTAGGCTGTGACTCTGTTGAACAACAGTTGAGCTAAAGCACAGTGTGGAATAAAGGTTTTGCTGGAAAAATCTGTCAGTTTGAATAGCCAGGTGGTTCTACCTGTTGGAAGAAAAGGAACTGGGAAATTTTTTGGCTTGAAGTGAGATATAAGTGAATGTGGCAATAAGCCTTTATCCTTAGTGCCTGGTAAAAAAGACTTATAATTTTCCCCTAACCATACAATAAATGTGGCTCATGTAACTATGATAAAAAAAATACAAAGGATTTTCCTGTTTTCACAGATCAGTAGAAGTTCTGCTTTTTCAATACTTCTTATGCACATCCACAATTGGCAAAATAGGTTGGTTTTTTTTCAGACCAGTACTGTTCTCTGTGAATTTCAAGGATACCTTGAATGTGAATATGTGCCCTGCAGATCTGAGTGATAGATTTGTACATATGAAAGAGCAATACTCTTCATCTTCCTGGCTTATGCAAAATAAGAGAGAAATAAGTAAACAAAAAGTATTTACATCTTATGAAAATGTTGTAAATGGTATGCTTCCCAAAAGATCTGAGCAAAAGATGGGCATATTTTGGACAAGTCTTCACAGAAAACGTGAAGAGATGTTAGCTGCTCAGATATTTGGGTTTGGAAGGTGGTAAATCTGGTTGATGGTTAATGAAAGAAAATAAATGTCATAGATTAAATATGAATTCTTACATCTCTAGTATTCCGCCAGGGCTTCAACAAGCAAGGTTTTTAATGTGCAAGGACTTTATAAGCAGTATCCTTTCACTATCTCATAATTTAAAAGCAAAGTTGGCTTTGTGGGCTGGATGAAAGGTGGTGTTTCCAATTAGTGAGGAAGGAAACATCGAAGAGTGAGCTGGTGGCATTTAGGGTTTTCTGAAATAATGGCATTCAGCAAATGTTACTGTTATAATCAAATAGGGCGGAATAGGTGAATAGAGTGGAATGTTTTTCAAAAATAAGGAAATAGTTGATGTTATGAATTTGCAGAACCCAGTTAAATTATTTCCTTTTGTCCTGTGCCCCAGAGACAATCTTCTGGTTAATGCCTTTCACTGCAAAAGATTTCTGCAGTGTGTTAACCCAGAATTACAGGATTTCAAGTTACTGCCACTTACTGGAAGAGGGTTCCTGGGAAGGGAATATCTGAATTCCCAATTTCAAGAGGTATCAGCTGGCTTAAGTATTTCAGGGTGCTGACAGAGCACTCAGATTTTCTGCCTGAATGTTGTTTTCACTGACCAAAATCTTGAGGAGGATACCCAAGCATCTGTAGGTAGCTGCCCTCTTCTAGAGGTCTCCCTCATATTTACAACCTGAAAGGAGATGCTGAAATTCATTAACTTGAAAATTAATGCAAAGTACATGTTTTAGCACTGCAATGGGACTATTGTCTGTCTCTTCCAAAGATTCCCTCTTACTGCCAATGTAACACATCGTTTTGGAATGACCAGACATCTTGCAAACTGTATACAAAAGGCCTCTTACCTCTGTCCGATAGTAGTGAGCCGTGAACAAAAATATCAAGTATTTCAGGGTGGGTTTTTTTTGTTGCGAAGGTTTGTTTTGTTTTTAATTTTTAATCAAAGAATCTTCTGGACAGTAATCAAGTAGATTAAATTATGGGCCACTTATATAAATAAAGTTTCATTAAATAACAAAAGTAAAAAAAAAGAAAACATAAACTATTTTAAGGCAAATCTGTCAGTCTTTCACTGCAGGGTGCCACTTGAATATGTGGCATTTTAGCACCATGTTTGATTCTGTATTAATGTTTACATTTTTTTGTTCCCAGGAGACAGCAGTTTCCCTATCCTAAGCAAAACAGTAAATAAATCAGTATTTTTGTAACATATCAAACACAAAAGGTACTAATGTTTAAGGGCAAGGGAAGACTTTGAAAAAGAAGGGGGTTAAAAATTAATTCTGCCCTTCTGCTTGGGTTTTTGTCCTCCAGCCAATGTCCATTTTTTAATCCCTAGTTAAATGCTTCCCACTGCTGTTTATGCCTGGACCACCTGTTCCCATAATGCACTCAAATCAGCAGAAATTAGCACTGCATTAGACAGTTCATAAAAATACTAGTTCAACAGTATGCATTTAGGGTGAGAAGTTTAGATCCCGTGATCTGAGTGCTATTTGACTTCCATAAAAACCTACATGGTTAAAACTAGGAAGAATAAATTTGATTGTAGGTCAGACTGGTGGAAGTGAAGGAAAAGGGACTTCAAAGAAAAGCCTCAAGTGTATTTGTAGCATGAGTGCTAGAGTGAGGGGGAAAGGGACAATATGGAGGAAGGAATGTAGACCATAATTTCTGGAGTTAAAGGAGTGCAAATGATGTTGAATAAAAAGAAGGAAGAGACAACTTGTCTATTGATAGATTAAAATAGGAAGAGGAAGTAATAAATCATCCCACACTAAGAGGTAAATGAGTGGTGTATAAAGGAACAGAAAAAAGAAGAGGAGGTGAAGTGATAGATGCCTTGGAGATTAAACAGGCAGATTAGTTTGGTAAATAATTATTGAGTGCCAGTGTTAAAAGCTCTCTGAATTTTAAATTTTAAGTCAACCTTCACATCTGGCCTCTCACAAAACTTTGTTATCCATAGGTGTATATTCACATCTGGAAGAAAAAAATCCTGTAACACAGTTACAAGCCGTTTTTGTTTATCTCATAAGAAAATTTTCTAGCTGCAAAGTTGGAGCTTTCTGATTACTTTAACTTCCTCTCATTTCTCCAGACATTAGCCTCTGCCTAACAGCTGATATCTCATGGAATCAAGGTGCTATTGCCATTCCAGAAGCTGAGTAGAAAAATAAACTCCTCCTCCTTCTGGAATGAAGAGCACTTAATTTACTCCCATTACATGAGCAACCTCAGGCCTCTATTATTTGACTTTTCATGGAGAAAACACTTTATTCAGGGTCTTGGCACTGTAGTGTTCTTTGACATTCAGTCCATGGGGGTATTATCCCACACATAACACCACACTGAGAGAGAATCCCAGCCTTTTAAGCAAACAGCACTAGATCTCAAACATTTTATACACTAAATCTGAAATTATTTTTTACATACTTTCACAAGTTGAAACAGAGTGTAGATCCTGACCAGGTCTGTCCAGTGCATATTTCCTGGTAAAATGAGAGGCTTGCTTGGATAGAGGCAGCTTTCTCTGAAAAGAACATGATACTTATCTAAGAGCTAAGTTAGTTCTGGAACTTGAAGAGGGGTTGAGAGACAGTTCTTCAAAAAATCAGTTCTTTGTATGAAGTTCAGGAAGCTGGAAAAAAATATTAATCATGGAATAGAATGAAAGGCTTTATGAGCCCTCTTGTACCTGGTGAGGCTGATACAGATCTAGACCCAACAGTCCTTGCTCATTCACTCCAGTGTCTCTACTTGGAGCCTTAAAATTATGGGTAAGTAGTAGGTTCATTAGAGCTGGGTATGCAAAGAACTGGCTCAGATCCATGGTCCTCAATGTTTTCACAATGTACTAAATGGTTTCTTCATACACTTTAAAAGCTTCTGTAGCTCAAACATTTCCTTTTCCATAGTGATCTGCAAGCCAGAAGATAAGAGTCTTTAAAAAATGATATTTTAAGACAGTTAAACCCAATCTTTTTATCCTAGATGAAGCAGAAATCTAATTTTTTAGAAAACATTTATGGAAACTAGCACAACATGAATGCAAAGTATTACAGTTATACAATTCCTGCTTCAAACACACACCTTCCTTTGGGATTCTGCCGATGTAAATACCATCACTTTTTCTTTTAGATTTCACCATGCATGTTAAGTGGATATTAAGAGACACAGCTGAATTTAAGACAAATTCTTGAAAGTCTTTTTTGACTGAGGCCCAGTGGTCTCACAGTCATTTTTTTACCCCACCATAGAGAAGTTGGGACTTCTTCCTCTGTCTTTCCCTTGGTTCACAGCCTTCCTCTAATTCTGAACACATGCATATTTCCTACACTTTTTGACATCATCAAGCTGGCAAGTGTCTCATCTAATTTGCTGGAGCAAACGAAGGTGCTGGCACAGCCTTCTTGAATGGTAAATATCATTACTGAGTGTGTAACAGCTGAGAATGTTGCCTCTGGCATCTGCTCACATGCTGCAGGACTATCTGCCATATCTGTCTGCTAGCAGGAAAATAAATTAAAAAAAAAAAGAAACAAAAGCAAACACAAAACCAAGCATTCAACTCTAACTGAAGTTAACTCTTTCTTTAACAAATACAGAAATATGACTATATCTGCTTCAAAAAGTAAAGTTAACAGTAAGCCCACACACTGCCTCCTGCAAAGCAGCAAACATGATACAGAGAAAGAAATTCTGTCAAATTTAGTGTGGTTACTGTTGCTTGGGAAACCACTTCCTTGGCAACTACAATATATTCCTAGCACGTCTCAGTATCAATTTCTCTCTGGCTCTGAGACCTGCAGTATGGTGTGAAGAGAGAACAAGAAAAACACAAAAAACCCAATAACAACAAAACCAACCTGAAGAAAAAAGGAGAGAATGAGCAAAAGATTTCTTGTTACTGTTGTTTCAAATGTGTCTAAATGAAAAATTATGTAATCAGAAATCTATCTGGAAGTTGTTTTTAACATTATTGGGAGGAGAAATCATTGATATATGTAAGGAAGTGTGTCTTGAATCATAAATGTGAGGTTGGAGAGAGTTTCTTGTGTGGCTCTAGAGAGTTGGCACTGAGCCTGCTACGGAAAGTTGGCTGTCACTGGTGTTTTCTCTGTTCCAGTTTATCAGGACATTTGTTGCTGAATCCACACTACAGAATGCAGTTTAGGAAAACATCTCTTAAGAATAACTCACTAGTATTTTAAGCATGATTTCTGAAGAAAATTGTTATAAAAAGAAGACATAAACCTTAGAGTTCTTTCCCATACTGATCAAGAAGAGTGGCTCAGGGATACTGCTGCTAAAGCAGCAACAGTTTTCTTACTGCTGAAACACAATGATATTTCTTTTAGAAGTATTGATTTGAGCTCTTTGCATAGAATGCAAAACTTGATTTATTCATTGTTTCACACCAAAATCTTGTCTTCTGCTTACCTGGACTTCCACCTTCTCTGACAACAGGGCCATGTAAGCAGCTCAGCACAGTTTTTGTTCATGGACTACATAAAGGAAATCTAATTTTTATATGAAACAAATTCAAGAAATGCTCTGGTTTTAGCACCATCAGTTATTTTTTTTCCGTTTATCTTTTTTTGGGCCTTCTATCAGAATCATTATTGTGTCATTCCTGCAGCCCAAATTAAGTCATAGGGAAAAAGAGAGCGAGGAAGCACTGAGAATTAATGTCACGTTAAGTGTTCTATCACTATCCTTACCAGCAAAGCAGACTCACCAGCCTGTACAGTCCATAAACATGTGTGCACTGGAGGTTTCTTTACACACAGCTGGAAGTGATTAGAGTGGCAAAAAGGAGGCATCATGACCTCTTTATTTCTTCCATTTATATTGAGTAGCTTAAGACAGAGTGACTCTAAGAAAGCATGAAAAATAAATAAGGATACTACAGAAATCATTTAATTCACCCTCTTTTTCAGTGCAATGAACTATTACTTTTAGGTATGTCTATTTAAATATATGGATTTCTATCTGTACATAGACATACACACACTTGCCTTTTCATGGACAGAATAAATTATTTTTCTACTTTTTTGCAGACAAAAAACTAACTGGTTGAAGTTTTTTTTTGTTCTTACAGAAGAAACATCAGCAAAAACATTAATAGTGTCATTTTAACATCTTTAGTTCAAGCATGCCTTCCACCCACACTCCAAATGGCAGAGGATATACATAAAACACATCTCTTCTAGGAATTCAGGAACTTATTGAGTCAATGTAAACATTGGTGCTAAACTGCAATAATACACTCATCCCATTTCCTGGTGCTACTTCCTGTATTAAATACAGAGACAAATGAAGAAATCTGAAAACTAGAAGAGTTTATCATTTGTTCTCTGGAAATACAGAAGTTTGTATATCTGCTCTAGAATATATGGCAGTGGGGAGAGGGCAGGAGGATTTCCCTGGAATACTGGAAAAGATATGATGGAGCGGTGAGATAGCTCTGGGTAACAACAATGGAAGGGGCACTTTCTCTTTTGGTGTTGACTACCTGGGTCAGTTTTTCTTCAAGTATGGTGTCTTAATTCAGAAAAACAAATGAGAAAGTCCAGAGGAGTTGAACTGATATTATGTTGTCCTACTATTCTCAGATGGTTGGAATACTTCTTCAACATATATTTATGGTACTTGGAGAATGAAAAACGGCAATGTGAAATGCCAAGTCTTCCACATTGCTGAGATAGCACTTAAAATGTTTTGGCAGTACTCCTTCCCCTCACTGTGAAGTTTAGTTACGCTGTCCAAAAGCACCAAGTAGCCATTAGGACTTGAATGTGAAGAGGTAGGTCTTCTGGTGCATAATTATTGTTTCTAAACTGTTATTGAATGAAAAGCAGTGTCTTGGGGTGATTTTATGATAATATGGTATTCCCCTATCGTCTGCTTTATGCCCAGAAATGGGTCCTGAATTTTTAAGCTGGGTCCGGGGGAGGAGAGGGAGCTGGGGGAACTCTGGTGCAGGGTGTGTTTGAGCACTCATTCCCCCGCGTACTCAGCTTTGCCGCGGGGAGAGAGTTAAATTTTTGCATTTAGCTAGCTTGGTTTTTCTTAGCCGAGGCAAGTTTTCCTGGGACTGCAATAGCAATTCTCAGATTGATGCACTAAAGGTGCTACGGACAAAGAAACCTTTCAACTTTTTGAAGTTGAAAAGTGATATGTTTATTTTGCAGCACTGGACACATGTGAGGTCACCCTCCAAAAAGCATGTGCGAATTTCTAAAGCATTGGCTTTCCTTATATTCACAAACATCTTACATATTCATCTAAGTCACCTGAGACCCCTATACATATGCATCACCTATCCCCGCTCTGTGTTAAAATGAGCTGAATGTTCATTACAGTTGTGCAGTTCTTCCTTTAATTTGGGTCGGTGGTCTCTTGAAGATGAAGTCAGACGTCTTCCTCTTTACTTTGTCCCACTGTCAGGTCTTCTTGACCCTTGGTCATGATCCAGGCTTCGTCTCCTGGCCCCAGCTATCTTGGAGGCCAGGTGTGTTCTTCGGTTCCTGCCCTTTTACAATGCTAAATGTTCTCCCTGTTGCTTCTAAGAACATAACTGAGTCAAATACATGATATATTGTCTTTGCTCCAACTGCTTCGACTATTCCTATTTGCTAATAATTAAACCCTAGTTTCTTGCTTCTACCTTGTTAGCTACAGTATCAACTTTTAATTATTTTTAACCCTTGATTCACGGTGTACTAGTTTGAAATCAAACCAGTGGGAGATCACAAGTCAGAATTATAATTTAATAGGGGAAAAAAATTAAAGGAAATAAATAAATACAGTAGTACAAGAACACTGACAAAGACAGGATACAACCTGACACCCTGTGGTGGTTGCAGTCCAAGCAGAGTGGTTCTGTTGAAGTGATGATCCTGTAGAAATAATGGGTCTGAAGATCCAGCAGTAGCTCTTGTCGTCTGGGAGTCCAGCAGGTAAATGCTGCTGTGGTGTTCAGAATCTCAGCTTATATCCAGGCTGGAATGCTTGGTTCTTCCCTCTGGGCAGAGCATCTCACAATGGGATGGTGAGTCATGTGATAAGGCCTGATGGGCCATTAAGAGGAGATAGTCCAGGAGGGAGTTATCTATGAGTCATGGGCAAGGCACTGATGGGCCATTAACAGAAGATAATTCAGAGCGGGGTGGGAGGGGCAGGCAGAGAGCACTGCCCCATCTGGTTTCAACAGTTCATGAAGATGGTGATAGAATATACTTCAACCCAGGACACAGGGTGACTTCAGTGGTTTCCTCTGGAACTGTTCATCTTTGCTTTGGTCCGAGAACCAGACCATCGGTGGGGACTGGACGCTGCGGACCAGTGGGGAGGCTGTGGGGACACCACATCCCAGCTCCGGATCTCGGGAGAAGCTGAGCCAGCTAAAGAAAGAACTCCAAAGCCTCCAGCTTTCTCCACAGTGATATGTTAGTATCTAACAGTTATTCATTTTCCCTCGTGCCCTGCGGGCACTTTGTTTTTTAAATAAACAGTTTTTTTCATCCAAGGAACTCCTTTTGTATTGGTCAGATACAGTGTGATTAAACCTGTTTCTAATAGAGTTTCATTACAGCATTTTGTCAGTGTTTGTCTGTGAAGTGTTCCAAAGCATTCTCAGAAATCTTTATGGCTCTTCACTATTATAATACACGAATAAATTTTCAAAAGAAATGTTTTCAGTTTATGGGGTTCCTCTGAATCATTTTTGCAGAGAAACATAATTAAGAAGTGTTATTCAGACAAAAACTGCTGGAATAATGGGGACTTATAGTCAGAGCAAGGATTTACACAAAACAGGGACAAATAACGATCTCTCTTATACCTTTTGGTGAAGTCCTAATTGCTGGGATATTGGTGTTCTGTGCCATTTCCCATACTCCTTTAAATATTCATCAAAGTAATGGAGGGTGATTTGGGATATTGCTCATGACCTTAATGAATCAGGAGGACAACATCTCAAACCTTGGGTTCCCAGCAGCCAGCCCATTATTGCTCTCTGATGTTTTCACAAACTTAATTTGCATGGTCTTAATTTGTTTCAGTACAGAATTCAGAAAAAATGTCAAAGGCCTCTAATTTTAACAGAGTTTCTATTTTTCAGGCACTTTCTATTTTCTCCTACCATTTCTGAAGGCTTTTGCTATGGCCCAGAAGACTCACATTATCATAGACAAAATCCAACCACAGTCCCATGGAATATAGCTCTCCTCCAAACCAGTATAGAAAGGTATTTTGTTTAAACTCTGGTTAAAACTTTCCCTGGGGCTGCAGGGAACCCAAGCACAATCAGCTCCAGGCAAGGAATGATTTTCAGAGGAGCACACACATTTAAGCCAAACCAAGACCCTGTATTTCTGAACATCCTTCTAAACTCCAGGCAAGGAGCACAGGTGGCACCTTTAAGGAATAAGTAAAGCAACAGAGAAAGTCCAGAGAACACCAGTGGGCACTGGAGGCAGCTATTACAATGGTAAAGCAGGGAAATTCTGAGGCAGTATTCACAGAGCCTTAATGAGACTCATTATTTCCAGTCCATGGCCTCACCTCTTCTGACACTTGCCCTTCACCCCTACACCACAGCTTCTTCTCTTATGTCTCCCCAGTAAAATGAATTCTTGTATTGTACCTACTCTGTGACACCTTAATCCCCTTTGGATTTCCTCCCACTTACAGTGTATGTTTTATTTCCCTCATTGGATAAGTTTAAGGGGAGAAAAATGTAGTTGCTGTCATGTTGTCCTTTTCCCCTGTGTTTTTCATCCACCCCCATGACTGTTAGTAAGTAAAAGTAACTAGTTTTTCTGTTGTCACTAACTGAAGTGCAGCTGACCTGGTGTCACTTTTGGCAGAAAAGTTTTCAAAAAACAAGAAACTGGTTGAAAGCATTAAAAAAAAAAAAAAGGTTTCTCCCTTAATGAATAAAAATTGACACCCCAGTTGGCACAACACCCCCTGGACTGAGCCATCTGACCATTTCAGCCTCCTAGTCACCAGGATATTCGTGTGACCACAGTGTCAAAGATCTCTTCAGTGCATATTTGTGTCCCACAATTTCATATGCAGAGTGGCTCAGAACATCACAAATGATCATATAAGTTTCTAAAGCAAATACTTTAAAGCTAATGAAAATAAGGATGCTGCTAAAATGTTGTGTCTACCATAAGGTTATTTGCTTATTAGCTTCCTAAATAATAGTACTCCTATAACTGACATTGTTTATGATACCTCTGTTAACACTTCTAATACAACCAAATGCTGAATGTACAGCTGAGAGTCAGAGATCTTTCTTTACATGTTTTAAAATTTTAGTGGCATCTTTAGTGAAGTAAAGAGAGAAAAAAAGGGAGATACAACAGAGATCTATAAAGTTATGAGTATTATGAGAAAGCTTAACAGGAATATTTACTCTTTGTTGTAACAAAATGACTAGGATCCAAATTCAAACCAAAATGAGAGCAACTACACACAAATTGAACTATGGAGATTATTGCTAATACATGGCATTGGTCCAGTTTATATGGATTCAAAAAGTACATTTATGAATTTATGGACTAAAAATTGGGAAAATTACAGCTTTTCCTCTACTGTCCTTAAAAATTGACAAGTGGGATAATATATTGACAGACAAGGGACCTGAAAGGTAGCTAAGACAGCAGTTACTAAGATGGAGGACAGCAGCTGCCTGAAAAAACAAGTAAAAATTGATTCTTTCATGCAGCTTCAGTCAAAACAATAGCAAGTCACAAAGCAATGTGTTGCTTGTATGAAAAAATTAGCTCGAACTTTAAAGCCTAAATCCTCAGAAAATGCACACTGCTTAAGGATCTTATTCACACTTTTGCAGGTAAGTAGGCTTTTGTTTCATGTAATGGAACGAAATGCTTGAACTCAGAGTTTTTCCTTAAATGTAATTTATTTCCTCAAATAATATGAATTGTTCTAGATACTTCATTTTCTTAACATTGTGATGACATTCATTTCAGATTTCCATTAAATTGAGTAAAGAGATGGTCTAGCCAAAAATAAAAGTTTTCTCTCAGTTATTCCTCGTATGCCACAGTAGTGTGACACTGTAAATACAAAACATACCACTCTTTGTTTAGTTTTGCTTTGTTTTAAAGAGGACATTTTGACCTCTGGGTGTAGTTTAAACACAGCCATCATATAACAAGAGAGACTTTCCCCTTTAACTGCTGCCTCAAGTCTTGCTAGTGAAATAAACAGGGCAAGGAGCAGACTCCTAGAACGGACTCCTTTCTTGATAGCCTTTATTAAAATCAGCTTGGGAGGGGGCCTGTGGGGTCACGCCTTCTGCCACTGCTCCGGGATCTGGTGTAAAGCAGAAGATCCTGTGCAGCTTTGTCAATTGTGAAAAACGAGGTTCACTCTTGGTAAAATTTTAAAGGGTTTAATAAGGGGTTTAATGAAAGGGACAATAGGAGACAGAAATAAAGCAAAGAGTTAACAGGGCCGGGTGCTTGGCACAATGCCAGAGGCACACCTTAGCTAACAAACTTCTTCTGTTAAATGCCTGAGTCTCATACATATTCATAGATTTCTAGGCATCATTAAACTATTCCTTTTTTGGTATTTCTTGGGTTTCAAGTCCCCTCCTATCTGGTTATCCTGCGTTCCACTTCTGATTGACAGATCCTTCATTCCAGGGTCTGAGGCCTATCGTTGTTATCTTCAACCAGATAGTCCAGGAATTTGGGGAATTTCCTTGCTTATCTTTGCTATCCTTAGTTAACTACATAAAGAAACATTCTACATATGATATAATCTTAAGAAATCACACTACTTTTTAAAACGAACTATTTCCATACCACTTAGTTTTCTTACATTACACATATGACATTCATTTTAATATATGCAAAAAGGCAACAATACAATATGCATTTATAACATCAATCACTGGCAAAGCTGGGGCTTCCAACCTCATGGGAATCCAAGGAATACCTGCCTTTGTTGGCTCGGCGCCTAGACTTAGTTAAGTTCCCTTGAAGTGATGGTGACTGCTTCAAGAACCAGCAGACTGGGTTAGGAGGTAGCTTGACTTGTTGCTGACCTAGAGGTGTTACTCTTATTTCTTAATTATTCGTTAGCTCATTGTTTTGGGGTATTCTTCTTGCTGGCCGGTGCAGGTTCTTCTATTTTGCCTATGAGCGCGCTTTCGGGTGCTTCTTTCTTCCGGTGCAGCAGAGCCTATTCTCAATGAGGAAGAAAGGTACAAGGGAGCACTTGACAGGGATAACGAGGAGCTTAACAAGAACAACAAGGCAAATGGGAGAAACAATGCAGCAGATAACGAGGGCAATGGGGTAAATGACAAGACAATGGAATAACGAGAGTAACAGGCTTAAACAGTAAAACAGCAAGGCACTTAACAGGTACAACAGGGTAACTTGGCAAGGATAGGACATCGGGGTTTTTAGGATTTTATTTATAACATAATACTACCCAACATACAACTGGTGTCACAGTTGCAAGGTCACACCACAGACTTGCACTTTGCTGATTGTCCCCAGGTCTCCCAGGCCACTTTCTGCAAGGCTGATGCTTTCCAATGGAAGGAAACTACTGCTCCCAGCAGAAGTGTGAATATGAACCAAAAATACATATTTTTATTCTCTTTTAGAGTACTGAAAAAAGTCCTTTTTAATATTCTTCCGGACTATTTTAAATACCTTCACTGGAATCACCAGATCTAGTCAAGAAATTCTGGTGTTTCAAGTCTGACAAGACTTCTAATTAAATTGTTGAACTATTTTCCTATCCAGAAGTAGCCCAAACAAGGACAAATACCAGTCAGTAATAAAAATCTACATTAACCTTTACCATTCAAAAGCTAACCATGAACACTCTGGTTCTTCATTAAAATTTGCTTTAAAAATACTTATTAAATTATTTATGAACCTCCAGGTTATGCATAAACTTTCCTGAGGTCCAGCTGATCAAGCAGAGCTTATTAGCTTCCAGACTTCACACAGCCTACAAGGTTCAAATTTTAAAACCTCAAAACTTTTTGCCCCAGACTTCTGACATTTTCACTAACTTCATTTGAAATGGAGATATGTTTGTACATTTCTTTGACCTTCACTTGTGTGTATCTTCTCCCTAAAATATTCTAAAGTCAAAAGAAAGTTGCTGCATTGGGTCTGACAGAGGTAAAGCTCACAGCCCTTGCAGTGCTTTGCATTGGTACCTGGATGGGTGTTGATAACAGATCAGTGTTTTGGCTACTGCTGAGCAGTGCTGCCCCTCTGACACTCCTTCCCCCACCGATGGGAGTGGGCAAGATCCTGGGAGGGGACACAAACAAGCCAGCTGACCCAAATCAGCCGAAGGGGTATTCCATATTATATGATGTCAGCTCAGATATTTAATCTAGGAAGGGAGGAGGAACTGTTCTGCATGCTGAAGCCCCGCTTCCTAGGAAATGTCTGAACATCACTGCTGATGGAAAGTAGGGTGATTTTTTTTCCCTCTAGCTCTTGTGCATGCAGATCTCCACTTGTTTTTTTCTTTTTGTTGTAAAAAAACTGCCTTATCTCACCCTGCTGTTTTTTTCCCTTCCATCTTATTCTCTCCCCTGTCCCAGTGGGAAAGGAAGTGATAGAGCGACTGAGTGGGCACCTGGCACTCAGCCAGGGTCAACCCACAACAGTTGCAAACACCACTACATAAATAGGGTTTTTTTTATGCAAGAACAGAAAGGGCAAGTTTAGCAAATTGCCTGAGCAAGAAAAGTATTTGTTACGGAATATGGCTTAGTATGTACTTTATGTACTCCTTCAAGTCTTCACATGAACAAACCTTATTTAGACCTTGCATTTTGAAAACGTGTTTTATATTCAGTTGAATGCAACTCTTCCTGTACATTGCTGATTGTTACAATCTGCTTTAAATCCAGAGGAGGAAAGAAAACTAAGTGTCTGTGCATAAACTGGAAGCACTTGGAAGGTACAAAGTATTCCCAAAAACGAGATTAAAACCAAACGAGGTTAGATGTTGATGCCAAAAAAAAAGATGTATTTTATTTAATAGTAAAAGAGGCAAAGAGGAAGAAAGAGAAAAGAAAGAAATAAAGAAACAGAGAAAGAAGTGTGCATGAGGGGTGGGGGGATAGGGAGAGAATGGCAGGGGTTGGGTGGGAGCATATCAGCCATCCAAGGGTCCCAATGACGTCTCGTTGCTCGCTTCCATCTGGTCTTCTTGGTGGTGAGGGTCCCTCATCGCCGCCGCCACACGCCGTGCCATGCCACCACACACCGACGAGTACAGAATCCTGTGGATTAATACATGCTTCGGGCAGGTGGGAACACCCACGTGCCTCCCTGGCAGGGGGCCAGTTTGTCACTGTACCTCACAAGACTGAGGGTCTGTTGCATCATCTCTGGTGCTCTGGTGCAGGGTCTGGGGACCCCTTGGAGGGGACCTTTGATGGGCCATGTCACCCCCTTCTGCTGCAGATAAGCTTCACCCCCCCGGTGAAGAGTCCCTCAGCCAGGCTCCTCTGCACAGGGCAGGATGGGTGGTCACTATGCTCTGACCACACACCCAAAGTCTCTCTCCCCGCATCCTTTGGTGTGAGGATCTGAATGAGCCTGGCAGCTGACAGCCCTGGGGCAGTGGCCTCCACCTTAGAGATGTTAAGCTTATGCTTTGTGAATGTCCCCAGCCCTGAGTCTTTATTTTATCTTCATCAGCGAGCAGGCCCAGGGCCTCTCAGAGTCCCATTCAGGATGTGGTGGTCTTCTCTGCAGCTATTGTAATACAGTTTTAAAAGTCCTTCACGAGAACGTTTAAGTCATAAACTATAATATTTCAGTCTCTGACACTGAACATACACAACTAATTAAAATTAATTTAAAAAATCAGGAGACACGACACAAAATGTAAAAAGATCAGGATAACCATTATGAGTTCGAAATTTTAAATTAAAACATTGAGATATATGATATTCTCTCTTTTGAATAGTGAAACAGCAGGAGCATTCGGAGACAGCAAGGAGTCCTTCCCCTGGATTCCTTAAGTAACTCCACAATTCTCTTCTGTTTTAAAAAGAGAGATTATTATTCTCTTAAAAGGACTCCAAGAGAAGAAGAAGGGGTAAGAGCTGGGACAGCTTGATATTTACTACTGCAAAGACTACCACTGTAATATAGCCCAACATTCAACTAAATATAATACATGAAGCCAAGACATCTGGAGGAAGAGAACTTCCATCACCCATCTCAGCCTGTCCAAGAGCGGAAATTGAGTTTACGGCCCAGAATACTTCATTATCACAGTTCCACAGTTTTCAGGACCAACGGACGCCATGCCATTTTCTCAGGACAAAAATGAACTGAATTGAACTGAATACAATATTTCATTTAGAAGGGACCTACAGCAATCATCCAGTCCAACTTCTTAGATTGTGTGCAATCACTTAGGACCAAGGAGATGTTTTGGACCTGAAAGGCATGAAATTGGTAGTGACCATTTTTGACCATCTTAAGGTGATCTAGGAAAAAATCAAACCAGAAAATGTTCACATTTTCTTGCCTCTTTTCTTCCTTATGTTCACTTATAAATTTCTTCTGGGTGGAATATATTATCAGCTATTTAACCCTGTCAAGAAGCCATATCAATTAATAGCATAAATGTCTTGCTGTATACTTTTTTATTACAAGTAAGCTTTATGGCAGAATTCCTGTGGACATACTTGCAGATAATTGTTTATAGTACATAGTATTATGAAGGCATTTTAAGCCTAAGTCTGCTTCATTTCTCTCCTCTAAGAAAGTGAAAATTTAACAAGGAATCAGAGGGTTATGTTTGGTTTCTAAAATTTTGTTAAAAACAGGGTGGAATTTGAAGGATTCTTATTCTTGTAATTAAAAAAAGGCAAAAAGCTTTTAAAACTGTTTCATAAGGCACATTTGAAAACTATATAAGTAAACTGTATTATCTATATTTTAGGATAACTTGTGCCTCACAGTCTTTTCTGTCTATTTGCTGTGCATACTGCTTAGGAGCAGAGGAAACCGTAAGCTCTAGGAGCTAATCTGCCACTGTTTTCTGTTTATGTAGTTTGATAGAATTTACATGGACTGGCAGACAAAATTGCCCTTTGCATGCTTTGTCTCTAGGGGAATTTGGAAGTATGTCCAAGTTTTATAAAATAATAATAATCACACAATACACTAAGCACAAATAACAGATTTTCCAAGGACCTTTTCTAAGCAAGTTAAGTCTGTGGACAAACAGATGATAACATATAATACTTAAAAGAAAAGGAAAACCAACCCATTTATGCATGAAAGTCAAAGTGGGTCACTCTACAACATAAACAACATTTTTAGTGGATATAAATTTAGCAGCCCTCTGCAGCATTATGCATGACAGCAATCTTGTGATATTTCAAGTATAGAACAGGTCTCTGGAGACACCATGTAATTTATAATGGACTAACCATAATAAACCCTAGCAGTCAGAAAAGGAACTGGTTCCAATGAAATAAGGAATGCTGGTCTACTTGTCTTATAGGAACATCATGTTGAAGATCTCACTTATCTGGGATCAGACAGGAACAGTGGGGAGAGGAGTTTGTTGGTCACCAGAAAGGAGAAAGCCAAACCAGAAAATCTCCTGTTTGTCTAGAGTAAGAACTTGAAATAAAGAAAACAAAAGATCACAATACAGTTTTTCAGCAAACTAATAACTAGCAACCCTTTTCTCCAAGTGCACAGCAAATGCCTTCTGCTGTTTATGCTGGCAATGATTTATTGTAATTGGTGCAGTAACAAAATCCAGTGATACCTGCAGGGCCAAGGGCTCTACCTTCCTCAGCTGTGCTGCAAATTAATTAGGCCCCAGCTGTCTACAAAAGCACTCTTTATTTCTGATGTATCTGTTACTTCATTATTTCATATGGTCCTTGCAAGTAGACTGTTTGTGTCTCTTTGCTCTGTTCATGGCTACCAGGGACTAATACCTAACAATCTGCACACAGTATGGGGAATGATAAGCAGATTAAAACTGCTCTTTTCCAAAAACACAAGGGCATATTTAGCATGTCCATTCAGTGCAGGGATCTGCACACTTTGCAATTAATGAAAATTTAGGTTAACTCAATGCTTTTCAAGGCCTGGAAACTTTATTTTTATATCCTAATTTCTTACATGTCTTTGATGGCATGAGAAATTATTAAAGATATTATTAACTTTATGAGAGTTTCACTTAACATTCTCCCATTCTGTCACTTGTTCCTTCAAAATAACAGTATCAAAGTGCTCTAGTTACATAATACTTTGCAGTTATCAATTAATGATATAATTAAGGCACAGGTATAACAACACTATTAATGCGATATTTATCTAATTCAACAGTAATTGAGGTAATGTGTCTAGGAGAGAAAGAGGATGCCACATGGGATGCAAACCTGAGGCAAATCCCAATCTGATAGCAGGCTTACTCTCTATCAAACAATGTTTCTGTAAATCCCAGAACTTCTTTCCAAACTCATAATATGCAAAATCTTTGGTAATCTTAATTTAATTCCTCATACAAAAGTGTGAGTGTTTGCACACAATTATCATCCTCGTTCAGGGCTGGGTCTCAAACACACAATCTAGCAAGA
Organism: Vireo altiloquus; assembly: GCA_013396875.1. Taxonomy (NCBI): domain Eukaryota; kingdom Metazoa; phylum Chordata; class Aves; order Passeriformes; family Vireonidae; genus Vireo; species Vireo altiloquus. The sequence goes on from VZRF01007981.1 coordinate 192,388, forward strand.
GGCATTCTGCCTCTGCTAAAGAGTGATGCAGGGGCATTAGAGTTTGACTTTTTATATTTTCCAATGTCCATATCATTCTGTTTCATTAGAATTAAATAAATCACTTTAATTCTTGCAGAAATGAGTAAAGCCAACCCTCTTCTCAGCAGTGTACAGATTTTGCATGAAGTGTAGTGTTGCAATACCCCATCTTGGGGCAAGCTGGGGAATGGTTGAAGAATTCAGAAGGTTTCCTTGTTGTCACATTTTCTTGTTCTGTCAAGTTCTGTGTAAGTCTCCTTCTTAGTCTTAAGTTGTAACTCTGTACCCCAGTTTCTACGGTTACCCCTTCCCCTGAGTTCTGTTTCTCCCCCTAGGTTTTTTCTCCCCCTAGCAATATGCATGAGTGCTTGCAAAATATGAGCAAAACACATTCATTTACTGGGTGACAGAGATTTGTCTTGTTATGTCAGTTTTTAAAAGAGAAAGTTCTTCTCTCCCCTCCTACATTGATACAACCGCTCAAATATTTTTCAGGGTGTGCACAGTAAATGGAAATGGGTGCTTAACATCTTCTGAAATCTTGAGGGTAGAGTAAAGGGAGCGGGATTTGGTATTTTTGTACAAGTATTGTCAAATGTAAAATATACATCTAGGGAAAATGTAAGGATTTGGATGTTGTACATCCTTTCCTTTCATCAACACCAGGAGCTATTACCTCATATCACTTTCCTATAAGCAATCTGAAATGGGAAAACCCAGGTGATGGATGGCTGGAGTGCAGTTAAAAGATAGGGAAACATGTTATGCCACAGGAGCACGTAGTATTTACTTTAAGATCTTAATGGCATGAGTGAGTAAACAACCTTTACTTTTCATCTGCCTGTCGTTTCTTCTTTTTTTTTTTTTGTTTTTTCCTTTTGTCTGGATCTCATAGAAAGATTTCCCCCTGCTTCTTCCTCTCATCCTTAACTAGTTTGAATGTCAAACTTGTTAAGTAATCACATAGCTTTGGGTAGTAATGAAAACAAATAAATGATGCTTAAGCTTTCTTAAAAAAATTTAGAGACCCCTCCAAAACCAATTAAAGCTTATATTTTTTGCTGGAATTAGCCAATGTCTTCACGCTAAATCTCCAAACTTGTCCAAGAAGCAAAACATTAAAGTTAAGGTTGGGGAAGGAGAAAGAAAAAAGGTTGTCCTTCCTACTGTCTTAAAACCTTCTAATTTTAAAATATGTTATGAGTGGGAGCAAAAAAAGAAGGAAATAAATTAGGTGATGCAGGTTGCACTTTGTGGCTGCTTGGGAGAATGGGAGGGAATTGGCTGGATTTCCGCACAATTTTTTTTCTGTCCAGCAATTTTTTTTTCTGTTTGGCACATATTTCTAATTCAGGTATATTTGGATGATGACTATCAACAGCAGCAATAAAAAAGTCTCAATTTTTCATAACCTAAAACACAGAAGCAAATCAAAATCTGTGGGGGTTGGTGAGCTTGCTACACAAGGGTTTCTGAGGGCTTCTGAAAAGGAAGGACTGAGAGCCATTCTCTAAGTTAGGGAGACACGAAAGGCTTCTCCTAAGGATATCTTGTTTTGTTATGCTAATATACCTCTGTTCTGCTTTCTCGGTCAGCTCTATTGGTTCTCTTCTTGTCCTTGGTTCAGGGTGTTCTTACTCTTCTAACAGACTTCTGTTCTTCAGCTACTTTTATTTATTTCCCTATTGGTTGTCTTACCTTAAGTTTGCCTGTGTATTGCTCCCATGCTTCTTGATGATTGGTCTCTGATGTTCTCTCTGTCTTTGTTACTCTGTACTTAACTTTGGACTTTTCTCATGAGTCATGTCTTTGTCTTCGGACTTGTTTCCATGTGCAGCTAGAATAAACATCTCTGTGGAACTCAAACAAAGACTTTTCCTGCCTTTTTGCCATTGACTCATATTAGCAGCTATTCGGCTTGTTACAAGTGGCACACTGAACTTGGAGGAAAGCAAAGGAAAGCCCCCTAAAGTAACAACCTTTTTCTTTTAAGAATTAAAGATCTTTATTTGGAATACCAACAAGCACCCCACCCCCACACTACCTCGCACTACCTAACAGCCGGCAGAGAACCAGAACCCTCTGAAAATACCTTCTCCTGACTCAGTTTCCTGATGGGCCGTGCCAAGAGAGCTCTGTCTCCCTCCTCCCACCTCTGGGACACTCCAGAAGATCCGTGCAGACATTGAAAACTCAGGGAATGGCTTGCATCCTTTTTGAAAATTGTCTTATGGGTGCTTTTGATTGTATTTGTCATTTTGTGTTTATTCGATTGCCTCAAATATTTAATTTTGGAATCCTTGAAAGAAGCCTTCTTAACAAATGCAGAAATGGGGAGTTATGGGGGCCAGTGAGCCTGCCACACAAGGGTCCTTGAGGACCTCCTGGGAAGGAAGGACCCTGAGAGGCATTCCCCAAGTTAGGGAGACACGAAAGGCTTCTCCCAAGGCTACCCTGCTCTGTTATGCTAATTGTTATAAGTGAATATTGTATTGTTGGCTTTTCGCAAATATTAAAATTAATGTCATATGTGTCATGTAAGAAAACGAAGTGGTATGGATATAGTCTGTTTTAAAAAGTAGTGTGATTTCTTAGGATTATATCATATGTAGAATACTTTTTTATGTTGTTAACTCAGGATAGCAAAGATAAGCAAGGAATTTCCCCACATTCCTGGACCATCTGGTTGAAGGTACAACGACAGGCCTCAGACTCTGGAAGGAAGAATCTATTGATCAGAAGTGGGACACAGAATGACCAGAAAGGATGTGGTCAGCAGAACTGGACTACAATGGATTATCAAATTTTAAACAGACTTGCAAGAAGGAAAAGTGACNCCCTTATTAAACCTTTTAAAATTTTACCAGGAGTAAACCTTGTTTTTCACACTAATGTATCCCTGCTCTGCTCCCTCAATCAGCCCCGTTGGCTCCCCCCGCCCCCCCCATCCCTCTTCCCTCTTCCAGAGTGTTCCTACTTCCCCTACAGACCTCTGTCCCTCAGCCACCCCCATTTATTTCCCCATTGGCTCCCATACCCTAACCCTGCCTGTGTACTGCCCCCATGTCCCCTGGTGCTCTCTCTGCCCCTACCACCCCATACTTTACCCTTCCCATGAGTCTGGTCTTTGTCCCTGGATTTGTCCACGTGTGCAGCTGGAATAAACATCTCTGTGGAACCCAAACAAAGACCCTTCCTGCCTCTTTGCCATCGACTCATATTAGCAGCTATCCTGGCATGCTACACAAACCAATCCAATTTGTCTGCAAATCTTGCCGATAAATCTTGCTGTCCTGACATGTAGGTTTTGAACTGTTTTTTATCCACATCCCTTCTCCTGTCAATGTCTTCTCACCTGAAGAAACTATTTCTTTGCATGACACATAAGTGGGAATATCACTCTCAGTAATGGAACCGCACCGACCCTACCATGACCAAATTAGCTTTTGTGCTGTGGTTTTATCACTGCACATCTTACCCTTTTTGCTACTGTCAAAGAGCGTATGACAGGACTTCATTCCCGTCTCCTGCATGAAATTGTGCTCCTGTGCTTGCCTGTGGTGTCTCTTCACAGCACCTTCATAAGCATCAATGCCATGAAATTTGAACAAAGGGTTGAAGATTAAAGACTGACATGATCAGTCAGACTCTTCAGAAAAGATCTTTCGGAACATCTAACAGGGAGATCTCAAAGGTCACAATCCAGTTTCATGTGGGCTTAGAAATCAGCAGACTTCAGACGTACCAACCAAGCTCAGAAATGTGAGTACGTGTGACCATAAATACCCACAGTTATATACAGAGCTCTAGTCAAGTCCTATCTGAAAACAAAACAGCATCAAAACCAAAAATGAGCAGTTTACATAATTTAGATTTTAAAGTATTTGTAAGGGAACCTATGCAAGCTTTGTTTCCTTGGCTGTATCCTTTCTAAAAAAGAGAAAATTTTAAAAAAGTGGTCTCAGCTGGAAGCATGCCCTTAGTCAGTAGAATGCCAAAATGAATGCAGTATGCCAGCTCTGACAATCTGTCAGAAAGAGAGGAAAAAAATACTTTTGTACCAAGAATAAGATGTATTTAAAAGTTTTGCCCAAACGTTAAAACAAGCACTCCCCATCTCCCCAGAAAATCTGGCTCAGAGTCTCAGCCAAGGGAAGCACATCTCCTTTTATATAAGCAATTTTCCTTACCTGAATAGCCAACCCACATTTCCTGACATAACCGTCATTTTTTATAAATATATCCCTTGACTAGACTCATATGAACACCATAATAAATGAGTTGCTCCAGATATCCCTCAAGCATAGCAAGCATTATGAATTAATAATGTCATGCTGGTTATTAATTTTGATAACCACAGAATTTATGTTAGTGAACACACTTGCTATGTAGTTGTAATTTATTTAATATGCAGCAGTTACAATGTGTTAGATGCCAGTTCCTGTTATTTCCCTTTTTCACAGCTGTTCAGTATTTGACAGATGCGTAATTTCATTCTTTAAAATACTGATTTTCCTTTTATAAATTAAGAATTGTGATGTCCAATAATTTCTCTCATGTTTTGTTAATTTTAGATTATCAAGATATATTCGACAGTGCAATTTACACATAAGAAGCAGCTATTAAAGTTTCTAATTTGCAATCTAGTAAATTGAATGAAGAAGAGGCTATGTTACACATCATGAAGTGTTAAAACTCAGAGTAAAGGAAATAAATTATTCAGATGCATATATTCATATATTCATACAGTACTAGCCTTATTTTTGTGCCAGTCGATTGCTATAACTCCTGTTATGATGTGATAACATAAAATGCATTTATAAACACAGACAAGTGAAATAGATAGACATTTTTGACTTGGAAATGATACTCACCAATTAATATAAATATTTTTAGTCTCTAAAATAATGAACCACTCCTAAAGTTGAAATACTTTGCTTCCTGGTTTTTAATAGTTTCAAAAATAAGGGGCAACAGTATATCACAGAGTTGTAACAAAGCAACTGTGCTGACATTTCAGTCTTTTCTCCGAACTTTGCTCTCCTTTTAAGAAGCTTCAGAGGAAGGTGTGGTATTTTAAACAGTGAGGGAAGCAAGTAATATTTGAGCTTTCCTTAACAATTGAATATTTTACTTTTCATGTTCTGTGTCTCCCGACAGAGTCAGCATCCTGAGCCCAGCAGCTCCTCACCTCAGTACCAGCTGTAAGACTCAGGTCTTCCCATACCTCTGCTCTGCAGAACTGCTGCCCTTCATCCACAGAAAAGAGACACAGAACAGATCAGTCATGAAAGCAGTGCTGTTGTGGGGCTGGTACAGAGAATAGCCAGGTGGACAACTTCAAAAGGAATTACCAACTGCTGTCTGCATTTCCAGACAAAAATTAGAATTTGACAGTTTTAGCCTTGGCAGCCTTTCATCTGATGGCCATTTGTTCCTTTTCTGGTATTCCATCTGCTCCCTCTGGTTGGATCAGCCAAAGAATCAACTTTGGAAATGTGCAGCTAAAGCTACCAATAATATCCCCCATGTAGTGATACTTGAGGGTTTGGAAACACAACTATGGTTTTCCTTTTATTAGAGGTGGGGCAGCAGAGAACAAGAAAAACCAATAGACATGAGCTGTTCACTCAGCATAGCCACCAAACAAGTGTAAGTCTGAAGTAGATTTAAGGCTCAGGATTCCACTAAGACAGAAAGAAGCAGCAAAACCAGACCTGTATTAGTGGACATTTTACATCTTGGTAGCACAGCAGAGACCCAGCTTCTGATCCTTGCTACAGCCCTGTCCAAAGCAGTCAGAGCCTCTCATGACTGTGCCTGACTGCTCTCTCCTCTGCTCGCCTTGAATTGTTCTTCAGCTGAACCACTCCTACAGGAAAATCTCCCTAAGTCCACCCTCCTGAAAGGGAAAATAATTTGGTCATCCAGAATCTCACCTCTTAGTAGGAAAATGAAAAGGAAGGAATGAAACTTGGGACTTCCATATCTGAAGTAATAATCAGATTTAAGACCGTTGAGATTGTCTTCTGTAAAAAGGAAATACCATCCCCCTGCAAACAGACTCTTCTGTATTTCTGTAAGGGAGATACCAGCAACTCACCATCAGTAACAGATTCACAAGAGTTGACTCTGAGGAGGCATTACTGAACTTCTGAAATTTTTCAGCTGCTCCCCCTCCTCTCAGCCTTTCCTTACTGACCAGCACCAGGCTGCTCACTGTACATTGCTTACACTCCCTAGACACTCAAGTCCCCCAAGGGCTGCACAGGCAAACTAACACCATGTTATGGTTCCCCCTTCCCATCCTACACTTGCATTTCAGGTGCCTCAACACCCAACTTCTGAGTCCCTTTCTGACCCAAACTCAGAGATACTCACTTCAGATGAGAACTGAAAACTGCAGCTTTGAGAAAAGAGCCTGCCCAGAACAACACAACTACATATACATATTTTAGGTTTTCTTTATTTATATTTTTAAAGTCAAGAATTACACACTAGCCAACATTATTATATATTTACATGCTGAAACTGGCTGCAATAATTTTAAATTCAAGAAAATATCTCTTATGTGCTACTCATTTACAATCATCATTTTACTACCTCATATATCCCAGAGGTTAGCAGTCCTTTTGAGAAAGACATGAAGATCTGATGCAATGATATCCACTAGTATTTTGCATTTTCTAGCCATTGGAAAATGTGCATTATGTGCATATAAGAAAGGCTACAAGGTCATTAGTAAGGCTGATGATTACTACATTGTGAAATAAATAATACTAAGTAAAAAAAGATAACTCAGAACTGTGCAAAGACAGTACTAACAGAACCATTTAAACACCCATGCCAATAAAAACGTGATAGAAGTCAAATCATAGGCAGTTTTTCAGAATTAATCATGTCTCAAATGTTCTTTTTGTCTTCAACTGAAAGTAACAGGACAGACCATGAACTATACAGCCTGGTGAGTATCTGCCAAATGACAGGAACAGTGAAAACATACAAAATGCTATCAAATTGGAATAGATGATATCATGTCTGAAGAACATTAAAAAAATACAACCCTTAGTATGAAAGTAGAGGTGAGATTTTTCATCATTTAAGTTTCATTTTTTTGTGAAAGCACTTACATAGAAAATAATTTTATATTTATGAAATGCTAGTGTTGCATATTCTTGTAGAGATTATATATTTCAATTTTATATAATGGATATTTAAATTATTACTATTTTTACAAAGTAGAATAGGGCAGTCCTTTTGATCAACAACATTCCATTTGCTTCTTAAAAATTTAGACAAAGTTCCTAGTGCATTTTACTAAGCTTTACCTTTGGTGTTAAGCAGTGACTTTTTAGATTTCCCTTTTTAAACAATTTCTGGAGTGAAGATTCTTTGGCTTTGGGGGACTACGCTATCGGACAACAGTCAAACATCCTGGTTTTTTTTTTTTTTAAAGAAAAAATATAAGTCTACTATTAGATACCATAAGAGATACAGATTTCAGAATCAGACAGATGCAATACGCAGGCTTCTGTAATGAAATCACCAACAGCTGAATTCTCACTTACCCTGGACACCTTCACCTCTCCACTCACTGGAGCAACATAAAGGTGTCTTACTGTAAGTGAAAACCAGGCTGTGTTTGTTTTGGCTAATCTGAGTACTGAGTGTGTGGCCTGTACATTTTGAGCATACAAAAGAATCAACTGTGCCAGCAGGAACATTCCCACAGTGGCTATTTTACTCTACAGCACTTCCTGAACTATTTTATATCTGGAGTCTAAATCTGTTTATGCAAAAGGGTGTTTAAATTACTCTGCTAGAGCACTGCAATTATTTTACTTAGTAAAAAAAAGTCACTAAACAAATACTGTATCTATTGACTGCTCATTTACAGCTTATTTAATTATTTACATAATTTTAGGACACATTAACCTAAACCATAAGTAGAATTAGCTTTTTGCCTTACCATAAAGTACAAATTAGAAGTTAAAAATGTTTAAGAAATCTGATAATATTTACACACGTTCAGCTTAAGTTATGGTTGCTCACATTGTATGTTCTATGTACACATACCAAAATGTTATGATCACTACTGATATAGTATTGTACCCTGGCCATCCCGCTCTAGATAATTTTCTAGAAATAGTTACTATTTTTGCCTTTTTTTTTTAATCTTGGTTCCCTAAGGAATTTGTTGGTTTTGAAAACTTACTAGTGGACAATGCTGTTATAAAAAGAGAGAGAAGAAATAGGCAAGCAATGTGAAGACTAGTCTAATTCCAGATGCAAGGAGGTACAGTACTATCATCATGTCAAATGGTGCAATGCTCCATATGAATCATAAGCATTGATCTGCTGATACAGAAATGCCCAGTTACCCTGTATAGTAAGTTTGTTTTTTTCCTAAATACATTAATCTTTTTTTTTTTCTCAAAAATATATTCATATACTGGTTGATGGTAGAAACAAAACTATTATTAGCTTATTCCTTTAACACACCAACATGTGAATGTGTGTGCATATATATATATACTCAACACATGTATATATACACACATATGTCCATACAGACATTTGGGGGTATGTCCATATGCACATACAGTTGGAAAATGTTTCACATCCATTCACTTATGTTTAGCACTGTGTTATAGGATTGAAACACGGCCTAAAAATTATAGTGAAAATTAAATGAGGTTTAATTTTAATGCATGTTTTTGTGAAATAAATAGGATATTTTCCCTGGGTGTAAGACCACCACTCATTTTCTCTATGCATTGTGCTTTTGTACCTTACAGATTTTAAGTCCTTTTTATTAGAATGTAAGAACTTTCTGAAGAACACTGCCACATGTTGTTATCTAGGACTCTGTTTGGCTCCCCTGGGAATGAGAAAAGAAATGGTCACAATGTCATTGCTTGAGTCTTTCTTCCCAGTCATTGAACTGCGATAGGAGAGAAACTTAACATTCCTTATGCAAACACAGAAATATGTTGCATGAATTTTCAGTTCTGAAAATGTGTATCATACTTACTAGCAGTCATGTACAGTATATATTTACACAGATTGATCTCAAAGATTTCATTAAAACTGTGCAGTTTTTTAGTCATAATTTGCCTATGAATTTAACAAAGATGAAAAACACCTTAATTGCTGGCTATTATTTCTAATAGAACAATAAAATGTGCAACTATAATTATATTACAAGTTTTATCTCAATAATTAACTATGCTATTTTTTTAATTGAAACCAACAACAACTAACATGATTAAAAAGATCTAGAATATTCATTTTTGGTCAATTCTAAAGTAAAAGCAAATTTATTCTAGTTTACCTGGAGGGTAGCACACATAGCAAACCCCGTATCTTAAGTACATTGGCATAATTTCTGACTTTCACTCAAGTATCTCAGGAGTAAGTGCTCACCTTGGGCTTGAGTTATGCTTTTTCCTTGACAGTGCCTCACCAGCCTTTCTCACCCCCATCTTTTTATATCACAGTGTTAAGCCTTAGTACAAAATGATAAAATCTTTCTCTTTCACTAATTTTATATGTCACATTAATAGCCAGAAGGACATAGTAAAAGCAAAAGTGCTTCTTCCCCACAGATAATTTATCTTTCTTAGTGACACCTGAGCAGAAACCAAACATTTTCTTTCACTCTCTGAATAGCAACATCAGAGAGTATTATGGCTTGTACTTTAGCTTTAGAAAAGTGAATGTGCAGTTCCAGGATTTGATCTCTGTGGTTTTTGTAATAGCTGAAGCAGTTATCAATGCAGAGAGCCAACATACTCCCTGTAAGGTTTTATATTTGATGTGTATCAACCACAGACAGGCTGTGAGCTCCCCGCAGTCACACTCTGCTTCTGTGAAACAAAAAAAAGGAGCTGGCAGCAATTTCTGAAATGAAAGAAAAGCTTGTACAGAAGAATACTATAAGACTGCTTTCATTTAGGATACTTAATACAATTTTTAAAGAACAGACTTTGACGAGAAATACTGAATTTTGATGTGGCTCCATTTCTTAAAATTGGGAAACAAATTCCGTGACTCATACCTATGAGCTGAAATCCCAAGTGCATCAACAAAGGTTATTCCATTATGCATGAAATACAGTCACAAATTAAGTATGTGAACAAAGAGCAAAATTTTGACTTGGAAAGCTAATCACATGAGGAAAGCTTGTCTCTACATATTGCAGAGTCTGAGCCTGGAGGCAGTGTGTGAATGTACACAACTTCCTGGCAGGTAGGGTGTATTGCAAATCTTGTCTCAGGCTCTGAAACTATCCTCTTCCATTTGAACCAGAAATAAGCATATGAAGTGCTCAAAAAAAAAGTCAGAATATTTGCCTATTAGTTCCCAGAACTATTCTCCTCCTATTACTGTCAAATGGAGAGGGGGGCGGGGTGGGAGGGGGAACGACAAAGAAAAATAAAACCACAGAAATTTGTAAGAAAATTACTCTTTTAAAGTAAGAACAAAAAATTTAAAAAATATTTTATGAAAAATATTCTAAAGAAATAATTTAGTACCCTGAAAAAACCTTTATACTGTCTAGTCTATTCTTTCAAAAATTTGTACATGGATGAGAGGTATTATGGATGCAATAGATGTGGCTTTTGCTTCTTGAAACATTGTGTCAAACAATATTAGGGATCTAATCTAGTAAAAGCCATGAAGATTTTTTACTTTTTATACAGTCCTTGTGACTGCTGTTTTCATTACAAAAGAAGTTCCACAGTGAAATAAGTGACAAAATTTTGTCTAAATTTTTTTTTTCTATTCTATTTTGCCTGTAAAAATAAAGCTCAATGGGATGAAAAACCTCAACCTTTTAATTCAAGAAGTTCCCCAAAGAAAAACTGAATTTTTCTAGTTTTTCAGTGGGAATCACCCTAAAGCAGGAAACATTCAAGAGTGTACTTAAACTCTTAAAGTGATTGTGACCAGTTTCTTTCCTTTGGAACAGTGCATTAAGGAAAACAAAAAGTGAAATGGTATTGCCTAATCCAGACTGAGAAAACACCCTGTCAATACTTCTTGTACAGAAATACATATGCTCAGATCTCAACTGCTGAAAGAGGCACAGAACCCTTAATCAACAGCAGTAAGCATAATGCTGGAAAGATGCAGACTTGGAAGAAGTCACACAACTCCATTGCAACTATTTCAGACTAAGATACGTACAACTGACAACATTCATCTGCACACATACACACACTTTAGGTATATGTAGCCTCCTGTCTCCTTGCACCTGCACCTTGTACTTGCTCTCTCACTCTCCTTGCCCTAGAGAAAGGCAGGGCACCACTGGTTTCCTTCAGCCATCTACAGAATTACTATTTGGGCAACCAATTTTGGCACTTTGGACAGATGATTCCCTTTCCCCAACATGACCCAGCAGCATCTACCCATTCAGTGCTGATGCATTTTTATACCATCTCTACATTCCTCCATTGTTCCCAAACACAGTCACTGTTACTGTGAGCATATGTTCGCTCTTTTTAAAATACTAACAAAACTAGTGCTTCTTGCTTCAGCCTCTGTGCAAACACCCAACCCCAATTGTTGTGACAATATTATCAGTCAAAGGTTTAGCTCTTTCAATAAATAAAAGGAAATTCCTGAATATGGGTGGGAAACCTCTGATCATTATCATCTCGGAAAGATGATAGGCACTACCTGTTTTCAAGTTTACATATTTAAAAAGTAAAGTGGGTGTGTTTCATAAGCATGATAACTCATTACACTCTCTTTAAGTGTAGATGCATGCCTCGGATATGCAGTTTCCCTAGGAACAGCATGTACTGCTGTTGAAATTAAAACTTGTGTCTCAAATGCTGCTCTGTAATTTGTACCACTAAACTCATATGGCCATTGGAAAAAAAAAAAGGTAAAAAAAGAGTGAGGGACAATGAGACAAGTGATTTTCAAACCCCAATTTGCCTTTACACGCAAAATGCTCTTATATTTTGATAAGGGGATATGTCCATACTGCAACTTAACATACATACAGTTTAGCAGATAAAACCAAAACATTATAAAAACAGACCATAGAGTGGGCCAGCAACTAAGGTGTTTTAAAATAACTTTTTGTCCTGAATAGAATTTTTCCTAAGTCCCACTTTTGGCTGTACAACCTATTTGAAGAGAAATCCAGTTCTTGCTTCCTGTGTGGCTTTGTTTCTTAGTTCACATAGTAAAGCCAATAGACAATATTGAAGAAGGAAAAAACAACAGGGAAGAATATGCGAGACCATCGATCTATGGCATTTACATCAGTCAAGTCAGGGATGGTGATTTTGAGTTGGGATGCACGTCTCCGTAGCCTGCTTTTCTTCTGTGCCACGTGTCGCTCCAGGGCGTTGCGGCCGAAGCTGTGTCTGGGCAAACCAGCTTTGCGGTACTGGATGCTCGAAGTGTCATAGGCCAGCATTGTGCTCCTAGGGTCCCCAAGCCCCATCACAGCTTCAGAGGCAGCCATCTCATTTTTAATTTCAAGTGTGCTCAACAAAATATTTTCATGTGCATCCATCTGTAAAAAATAAGAAAGCAGATTTAGCAGGAGAGAAAGGAAGCTCGGTCAGTTGCAAACTGAAGCCATGCTGATAAGGGCCATATCTAACATTACTAATTTATTGAATGTCAGCCTAAAAGACTTCAAGCACAGCTGTGATTATATTTACTATCATTTATTTGTGAGCTCAAGGAGAAATAGGGCCAGTGTAGTATAATGCAATAAATGGTATTTCCCTAGACCCAATGTTCAGCAAGCACAAGCAATACTTGGGAACAGAGGACACGCTCAGCTCCTGAAAGTGGGATTCTGCCACCGGGTAGGATATCTGGGGCAAATATTGACCTTTACAGGGGGTTGGGAAGGAAATTAAATTGAAAAGAATCTGCTTTGTTTTGGTTTTTCTTCTTTCAAATGAAAACTTTTGCTCTGACATAAACTTCCAGTATTCACAAGGTCTCTCTGCCTCCATGAATGAGGTACCGAGCACTGCACAAGAGAATGCACATCTTAGGTCCCCATATTCCAAACAGGAGTGCTGGTTACTTGGGGAAAGGCAATGGCATAGTCTAACTATAGCTATGTGGAAATTCCATGTCCCATTGTTAATAAATTTCATAAATACAATGCACGCTGTGGAGACCTCACTGCTGGAATAGCAGAAATCTGCAATTTCAAGCAAGGAAAAAGATACGCAGAATGTAATCACATCAAATGTACATTGAACAGTTGTTTCAATGGGTAGATTTAGCTAATATACATTCTTTAAAGGCAATTCAGTGAAAAAAATATTAAAGCAATATTGTAAAGAATCCCCTTAGACAATCAAGAGGATTTCAAAGATAAGGAACTAAATTCTACTCTTAGGCAATCTGGAGTAGATCTGGAACATGGTAGGAGATTTTAAAAATAATACATTTATAGAAAACAAATAAAAGTTTTTTAGGAAGTCCTAATTCTTCTCAGCCTTCCCTCTAAGTATGTATTTGAATTGTGTGGTAACAGATTATGATTAACTAAAAGTACTTTAAAAACAAGAATAGCTAATGACAAGCTAATTAATTACACTGAATTGGGGATGGCAGCACAGATATACTCTGGGCCAAATAAGAGAAAAAATTGTCCGAGAGCTCCTTTAAGAATAACTCAGCCACATTATTAATTTATGATGTACAGAATATATTCAATGCTTATTACTCAAAGTGCAAAAACTGTGACTTTTGTGGATTTCTAAACCATAACAGGATATTAGTGTATTCTATAATATTTAGAAACTAGTTGTAAGCAGCAGGTACCTCTGCACTGCCCAGTGCAAACTGTATTTTGCCATTATTAAACCTCCTATGAAATAATTACCATGGCAAGGTGAGAGAACTGGGTTTAAACCAGTTGCTTTTTAGTAGCACCCCCTGCACCATGTTTGGAACTGAGGAGTCAGATGCTCACAAAGGTACTTTGGACCTACTGAAACACTGTCATTTGAGTGATTACATCTGTTCAAGTGATGCACAAAAACTAGCATTGCTGAGATGCTGGATTTCCCTCTCTCTCACTTTTTTTTCCCCAATCTGTGTGAGTTTGCACCCCTCTAGTTTCATTATATTTTAGTTTTAAATCAAATGTCATGACTCAGTGTGAAACAGCCAAAATCTTTAATTTTTGTTTGCTTTCCATCTAAGTCACCTGAAATTTTTGAAATTCCAAGTGTGTTAGGGAGATCAATCTTTACTTGAAAAGCACTGGAAAAATGGGAAAGTTGAGCTGGAACTCAAGAAAAATTCCTTTAAGAACTCTGTAGCATGATATTGAGCATAGTGAGGGAACATGTTCAGGAAGGCCATCAAATCAGTTCTTATCTGCATTGGACAAAACTAAGGTAAAAGTAGTATTCTACTCATGTAATACCAACAAAAGCATATATCTGCATAAACTTTCAAATAGATTTATGAAACTTCTCAGGATGGATTCCAAACATTTTTTTCTAATGAGTGCATTTATTTAGAAAATTCTTTTGTGGTTTTTGGGGTAAAATGAAAGAGGACTCGTTTTTGCTATTAGATCTCAGACCAATCATAAAACTCTTGGGGTTCTAAAAATAAAAAAATTAATTACAGGCACTTGGCATTCATTGATCCCAAAATGTCTAAAACCACAAGAGGTAACTTTCCTACATGAGGGGTGCAAAGTCATTTGGAAAGTACATGTTCTATATTTTCATATAACCTTAAGAAAATAAGTTTTAGTTTCAGTGACATCAAGGGAAGTTTGATATAACATCCACTAATGTTTTGGGTTTACCCCTTAGCCCAGAGCCTTGGTTATTTTCACCTCAGTGTTGTGCATTCTAGGATACTATTTTTGGAAAGATTTTAGGGCCAACAATTTTTTTCACATCTTAAGTCTTCTTAGGATGAATCTACTTTAAGCATTTTATCCTTTTGATCTGCAATGATATTAGAAATTTGAGTGCTCTTTACATATTTGCATATATTCTATGCAACACACATGCAAGAAAGGCTATTTTAGTTTGCTAGAGTTAGACACAGACATATTTCAGTGACATGATAATACTCCAGTTAACTTTTTTTCTTAATGCAGCAACATGCTGCAGATACCTGATAATCTTGGAAGCAGTTAGTAAGATTATTGATGCTGGGCAGAAAAACATTAAGCAATATTCTAAACTATCTTCTAGGGCAAAATGTCTTCTTCTGTACATATCACACTCATATCAGAGTTGAAGCACAGCATTTTTCAATATTCCAAGACTTTTTCAGAAGAAATAATGCAAAATACAGTAAATATTAGCGATGGGCGAACCTTCAAGTGTTACAATACCCAGGTAAACACCACAAAGTTCAGGTGTTTCTTGAGCACTAATTTGACCCTCCTGCATCTGGAACAATGAATTGACCATAAAAATAATTGCATTTTTTCATAGTATTTTGAATTTCCAACCCAAAGGAACTCCCAAGGTTCCAGTCCAGAGGTACAAATGAATGGAAGGGAGGGAGGAAGCGAAGAAGGAAATTAACGCTTCAACCTTTGACAAAGGATTCCCTCTCAGATTAGAGATGGGAATGTTTTTTCCACCAAGTAGATTCGCCCAACTCTAACTAAAACATGCTTTTGTAACGAAGTGACGCCTGAGATAGAATGACAGTGAACTACATTTATTGTAAACAGCACCACCCATTCAAAAGGATCCCAAAGCGCTTTACAAGCATTAGAAAGAAGAACCACTTCACTTCCCAGTGAAGCACAATCACCTCTGAGGTGAAATGTGGTGACTAACAGTGCAGAACAACACACTTTATTTTAGTTGAGGAAATGGAAAATGTTGTAGCCAATTGAAACTATGGGGTGGGTGGGTGGTGGTGGGAAATGCTGGGTAAGCAGAACAGTTACACAAATTGATATTTGGCCAGGTGCTTGGAGTTGAGATGACCACACTATAAAAAAGTGCCATGGGATCTTTAATGACCATAACTGGTCAAGACCTGAATTTTAAGTCTCTGAGGATAAAAACATTAGAAAACAATGAAAGATACCTTTGTTGAATACATTTCTGGACAATGATATGTGCCAATTATTCTTCTGTCCTGTAAGTTAATAAAATCAAGACCAGTTTCCTTAGAGATAAGGCAGCTATTATCTTTCATTTAAAATTAAAGCATTGTAGGGTAATAGTAGGAAAAGTAATTAAACTATATAGTGACCTCTAAGCCAACAATTAGCATAGGTACATCCTGGCTTCAGAGGTGCAATTACTGCCTTGCTCTGCTCCTCAAGGTAACATAATGTTGTGATGTAAATGTATTTTTTCCAACTGGTCATTTGACCAAGGAAGATATGATGATATGAAAACAGTTATTAAAATTATTCTGGGGGGAAAGTAAGTGTAAAAGTGATTTCAAAAGGAGGTGGAAGAAGGTTAAAAAGGTCTCTTGGTGCTGAAGGATTGTTCAACCATAGAACTAGACACTTTATGGTGAACAAGAGCGTTCAAACTTAATGGAGAAATTCCCAGGAACGAGAAAGGAAGAGAGGATGAAGATGAAGAAAAGGCAGCAGAAAGTACTATGAAAATAAAAGGCGAAAGCAGAAGTGGAGGAGAAATGACCAGAGCTCAGCAACCATGCAAGACACTGGGATTTTTATAAATCAATCTTAAATGTGAATGACAAAATATATGATGCAAATGATATTCATTTATAGGTCCAGGTCAAATGGAAGAAAAGCTGACTCTGGAGCCTTGAGAAAGGCCATGACTTTTTTGATGGTCTCAAACAAAGGGAATACAGAGGAAAGCATAGAATTGTTACCATTATATATTCTTCCTGATACCTAGAAACTCCAAAATGATGGCTTTCTTGAGGAATTCCTCTTACACTAATACATTAGCAACTGTAAAATACAAGGATATTACAACTCCCACACACATCCATTAGGAATCCACCAAGAATGACCAGACCTCTGAAAGGATTAACTTTCAGTAAATCAGCTCCTTGGTGATTATGCTCTGCTGTTGTGCCAACCACAGTTTTATATTATGAGACAAATTTATATTGATGAATTGAAAAGATATAGCATTGACACTTCTTTCTCATACACTGTTCATTTTCACCTGTAGCATTCAACTACAGGCAGGAACTGATGACTCATTTTATGGTAGAATGGCTCAGAAACTGTGTATAAAATAGTAAGGATGGAATTTCTGATAGGACAATGCTTTGAAACAAAACAGTTGTAAATTGAAAAGAAATATCTTTTTGTTAATTAGAAAAAAAAAAATCTGGTGAGCTAAACCATGAAGTCTAAACCGGAAGTACTCAGTCTATTACAAAGATTAAAACCTGAAATTTAGGATTTATATGTCCTGTGAACTGACATTAGTAAGAAATGAAGCCAAATAAAGATCCCTTTCCTAATAAAGACTTACATGACATGCCTAGATATATGATTTAATTTGTTATAGATAAAACCTTACTATCTACAGCATAGTTTCCTACCTCTTAAAAGCTGAGGTTTGCTTGGAAAACCAGTAACATCCCATTCCTGACTAGTCACAGTAGCTCTAGCAAGATCAGGTGAAAGTATGACATGCACTTTACATGTAGTATGGATCTTCCACCTCGTCAGCAAGGTTTCACTTATTGAGTGGGACCCACTGGGCTCTGGGGATTGCCCTGACTACACAGGCAATGTGTGGGAGGTAGATAGCTCTGTGTAAGCAGCTGCTGGGTTCACTCTGGAAGAAAAAACAATTAATGATTTTCAAAGGGCACCTGCCTAAAGCTATACCAGTATTTATGACATGATTAGCCAGTCTGCTGAAATAAGGCTACAGAAATTTATAAGACACAAATGCCTAATAATTCAGATTATCCATATGTGAAACAATGTCTTTAACAATGCAACAAACACTGCATTTCCATTATCTGTACAAAACTCAATTTACTGTCACTATTGCAGTTACTGTTTATGAAACCAGGCTAGCATGCATTGTTATACACCTAAGATTTAGGTCAGGCTGTAAAGAATGCAATTAGAGGACAGTAAAATTGGGTAGACTTAAAATTTCAGGTTGCTTTGTTTGGTTTCAGGTCAGAATGTTCAGAGAAACTCTGCAAATTACAGAAGGATTTTCTTCAGGTTCTTGAGCCTTTTAAAGACTAAAAGATCTAAACATACCCTTTTGCCCCAAGAAACCTGTCAAGAGTTAAAAAATAAAAAAAGGGTGCAGAAAAAATACAAGTTCTGAACGTGGAGCTTTAATATTGTTCTAATACTTGTAAATCAATTTCTAGATGTCCAGTTTTACCTTCTGATATATGTGACTTCTTGATTATTGTCTTCAGTAACACATCAATAACTTCGTTGCAAATATTGTAGGTTTCTGGAGAAATGGGTGAAAATGTAACTTCCTGTTGGTATCCATTACTTAAACATGGGATTCTGTATTTAAGGCACTGAAGAATAAGTGCCCAGATAAAATGTGAGAGGCTAAGGCATCTTTGGTTTGATGGCATTTGAATAAAACCCATGCAATATAAACTTGTTCAAACTGGTGCACAGAATCCAGTAAGCTTCAAGTTTATATCAACATCTTCTAAAATACAATATTCAGCAACAATTTTCTTAATACTGAGACATTTAGGAGGAAGCAAAAGCAGGTGATCTGGAACAGAAGACTTCTGGGGCAGCAATTAACAACAGCTTAAATCCTACTGTTTCACAAACCCCAAGGTGTTAGACAGTCCAGATTCTTATTAATACTGCTCTAATGAAGTTATTATTTATTTGTTAAAATATCGCCCCATTTACAAGTATACAATTAATTTTCCTTATAAAGGTAATATAAATGAAGAATAAAATTATAAAGATAATATAAATGAAGAATACATCAGCAAGAATCTGCATCGTAAAAGCTGCTCTTTTCCATCTGTGATAAATAAAATCAAATTTTTATCAAGCCTTCATGACAATCATAAGTATTCCAATTGTGGTGTCATACAAAATATAATTTAGCAGATGTATCTAGCATCAAACATTGATTATATAAGAAAGTGTCATGAAAGATAAAAAATGCAGCAAACACATGATTATCACCACAAGTGGCAAAATTTCTAGATTATAACTTGGATATAGTTATGGTTTTGAAATATGAACTAGACAGTAAAAATAAAGTTGTTAATTTTCTCCTCTAGAACAGTTTCTGTAAAATATACTAAAGATGTTATTTTTCTTCTTTGAAGCCTAATATAATGTGGGAAGAACTATATGAGAGTGGGCCTAATGGCAGTCTACCAGTTTCACCCATCTGACCATGATATACTCACTTGTCAACAGATTTAGGTTTGTGATTTTGGGAAAGATAAAATTCTTGGACCCAGCCCAAAGACAAACATGTTCAGAGACAGCATGAGGTCCAAGGATAAAATTCAGGATAGAAACTGCAACTAATTCAACAACAGCAATAAAACTAAAAGAAACTTTCTGAGATTTTTCTATGGAAAAATTACTGAGAAGATTTTGTTAAAAAGAAAAGATGAATTTCTAACATTTTATAACAAATTTCCAAATTATGAAAGATCTGGAAAAGTATTTCATATGATCATATTCACTGCTGATTTAGAAACCTGGAACAGAGACAGTTCCACAGCTATAGATACTGCAAGGTTCAGAGGACCATTCCTGACAATATTAAAGTGAAAAGTCTTCTGCTTTAAAATTATTTAAAAAAAAAAAAGCAGATTAAATTAAAATGTTCCTGCATTATATACTTGTACACTGATAGCCTGCTTTTCTGGGGAGAGTCTTACGTTTTGTCACTCATTTAAAAATGATTGACAAGAATGAAGAAACTTTCTCACCATGGTTAGCCATTTCAAATTAGTTTCTAAGTAAATTTCTGTGTATGCAAAATATATATCAATTATATGTATAATTAAATGTTTCTGTGTATACATTAATTTTAGGGAAAATAAAAACTAGATTATAGTTTTTTCCATGAGGTGAGGGCATTTTTGTGTCTGTACATTTCAATCAAACTTGAGTTCGGTTAGTAAAACATTATAGTTTGAATACTTACATGGATAGAAAGTGGTCCAAAAAAAACCCATTACATGAAAAGAATCATATTGATTTAGGCTCTGTGACCTTTTTTGTTGCATCCTTCAGGCCATACGCAAGTGTTAGTGTGGTTTCTGACAACCACATTACCAGAATGTGGAGCTTGTTTTGAGAACATGAGCAAGGACAGGTATGTGTAGCTTTTTGCACACAGCTATAAGCTACACTAAGTTCAGGGAAAAGTCTTGACAATTGTTTACATGGGGAAGAAAACTAAAAGCAAGTCTCTAACACTTCTAAAAAGAGGAATAGAGACATAAGAATAAAGAATGACATAGAATTCCACGTTCTAGTACAACCTTTTATCACTACAGGAGTATCCTTAAAAGTAGTTTCTAAGGAGTAAAAAAAGATGAATTCATATATACACATATATTTCTCTCTACATACACATAAATCCCACTGACCTCCTAATGTTATCCTAAGTTACATAAAACTAACTCCTGGTGTCTGTCTTTTTTCATATGCAGAATTCTTGGAAACAAGTAGAACCCAAAAGAATTTGTAACTTGAGTGAATTTACCAAGAAACATAGGTCATCATAGGCCAGCTTGACTGTTTCACTAAATTTAACATATGTGCAAGCAATACAAAACCTAACATACTTTAAAAAAAAAAAAGTATTCAATTTCCTCATGTCTAAATGGAGGTTTCTAAATGCATCTAAATGGATGGAGTCTTTAGAATGTGTTTTCATATAAATAAAGAGGTTGACAAACAGTTACTGTAACATTATAGTAATATTTTTACCACTTAGTGACATCCAGGTATACATAATCTAGTGATCTCAAAATTCATGAGCATAACTAGGTTACCTTCTCTAGCATATACTACTTGCAGTTACAACCTATGTTTTGGATAGAAATTTGTCAGCTCCTAGCCACTGAATTAAACCTTGACAAACTCTTTAGAGCTGATGTGTTTAAGGAAATCAATCCACCAAATTCCCTAGCCAGACACACCTTCTGGACTACAGCTACATACATTTCTTCTACTCCACTGTACATAATTTGGGTTTTTTTGTGTCTTACTTCTTCACAACTTGATATAATGACCTAAACTACACAAAGGGATTCTTCATGAACCAAAAATTTTCTTCTGCTCAGGGTCACAGGCTGTAGATGCAACCTGTAGATGCACAAAAACGAAGGAGATAATGTGCTTTAAACAAGTGTACAGGCACTGGTCTTCCATTAATTAAATATGGCACTCAAAGGAGCGCAGCTGAAGAAAAAAAGTGTCATGCAGTTGACTTGGCCTTTATTCAGATGTCATGTGGAATACCAGCACAGATTGTGGAAACAAATCACCTTCTGACTGCTTCTGCAAACTGCTGTGAGCTAAAACTGGAACCTCCTCAAATTTCACTCCTATCCAAACTCTGGTTTGATAAAACACAAAGAGGCTGGCCAAGCACCCTGTGCATTGCTGACTGTTTCATATTAAAGTTGTTCCTTGAGAATGAATGCATGAATGTAAATTTAGGAGAAAGGCTAAGCTTTTATTATCCATGCCTACTTTGTTATATGTCCTTCAATAAACTGCTGCGTAAGGAATAACTTCTGATGCTGGATCAACAATCAATCCTTATGCAGCTTTACCTGTACTGCAAACAGAAGGAAAATTGTCCTTGGAGAGAAAGAAAAATGATTAATTCTTTCACTGACATCTGGACAGTGGCAGCATTAGCTCCAGCAATACAGAGCAGTAAGGATTTGAGATCTGAGACTGAAATTTTAAGAGCTTCCTGTTGCCTTAGTGTTTTAATATCCTGTTGAGTTTATTAACTGAGTCTGTGCATATAAACAGTTTAAAAATCCTCTTTTTACCAAAAGTTTTTACATCTTGTTGTAAACATGTTATATATGCTTGCTCATGTTTTATACTAGAAGTACCTCTGGTCCCTAGGGTATAAAGTGCCATTCTATGTAGTACGTACTGACTGGTTTTAGGTACCTTTGCAATAGTTTCTTCTCCCTAAAGATGCATTACATGATTTCTTCAGATAGAAATGAACAATTGCTATGAACTGAAAAGACCAGCAGCAAGCCAGCAGTAAATCAGCGGGAAATAAAGGCATTAGCCAAGCCTAATTGTTTTGGAGCATTGCATTGGAGCAAGGTCTATTATCTTGAGCCTATAGCCCTGCTAATGCATCTTCACACCACAGCCTGAAAATTGAGGAGAGTGACCTTGTCTGTTTGCAGTGCACCGAAAGCCATCACAGGCTGGCCTGCAAAAAGCCACAGGTACAGATAAGTGCATTTGCTTTGGCTCAGGTTAACACACTCCTTCATCTAATTCACCCTTCCTTTTCTAGACACATCTATGAATATGACAGAGAGAAAAAAAAAGCACAAGCTCTTTTAGTTATTCTCTAGTAAAGTGGTAAAAAGAAGTTTGGAAGCTGTCATGAGAAATGTCAGGTAGCACACCAGCACCTGAGCTGACTGTGCCATTTCCAAGTGTGCTGCTGTAACAGAGGGCATTTCTGGCACAATGGAATAGAAAGTTCTCGGTCTCCCTGCTCCAAGAGCACGCATACATTCGACAGTGAATCTGAAAATGGGCGTCTGGGGAAGGAGGACGCTGTGGGAGCCCCATTTCCGTGCTAGATGACACAACGGCCAGTCCACCTCAGCCTAACAGTTGCGTAGCTGAAATAATTAGTTAATCACTTGTGAAGCTGGTAATTAATTGCATGCTCTTATTTGTCTCAAAGCTCTGAAAACACAATGGAGTCCCCTTATTAAACCTGTCCAGCTAAACTTGGTCAGACTCCTTTCCTTGGTCAAAAAGCTGTATGAGAAAAACCAGCAGCTTAGACAGCTTGAAGGGGAAGAAAGTTACCAAGTGCATCTAAGGGCAGGTGAAGCTTCTCTTTGTTGTTGCCTTGCCATCTCACTTCCTTTAGCAACCTTTTGCTAATCTAGATAGGACAACAGTGGACCAGGAGGGCAATGAATTGCAAAGATACCTCTATTTGTTTAAACCTTCTTAGCTCCCTAAGCCCTTCATTAATTTTTCGAGAACACTTCTATTGTATTCAAATCTATTTGAATGTGTTTAAACTCATTATCATATTGACATTCCATGTTCTTGGTACCCAAATTTTGGATCAAAAAATGCCATTAGTCTGACAACTTCCCTTGTTCATAATTTGCACTTTGAGCAGCAATGCACTGTCCCTTTCATGTGTGCTGACTGAATACCTTATGTAATACAAAGAGCACTGAGTAAAGAATTACTCATGGTTTTAAAAATACACTCAGTATATTTTAAAAAAGTGTTTGTGTTCAGAAAAGAAACCTTATCTAAACATGCAGAGTTAGCAATGTCACTTCACATTTATTTAAACAAATGACTGAATAAATCTGTATAAATAGTTTTACGCTGTATTGCGTAATACACTGACATTTTTCCCCTCTTTCCCAGAGGGAAATTGCTGTATTACTACTCACAATAACAGATGATGATTATAGAATTAAAGGTAGTTTTATTTATATAACTTATAGTATCATGTACTTGAGGTACATCACCTATGCAATCGCTACATTCTCTGTGGTTTAAGCTAGGTTGAAAACACATAGACTTTAACAATTACTGCAACTGTATCCAATCTAAAACCAAATTTACATGTACTTTACATTATGCAAAACATAATGCTGCTTCTGCGAAGTGGCAAATCAAGTTATTTGAAAGAACTTGAAGTTATTTCGAATAAGAAATTCTATATAAGAAATGTTACTTTGCAATAATTAACTCTTATAAACCTAGATGATTTAACTATAAAGAAAAAAAATCAAGTAATTTAGAAGTAACTTAAACACTACCTGAATGACATACAGGTAAGAATTAAAAAGACTAGAAATGGAGAAAGATGCACCCAATCATTATATAGTAATGTCTCTCTAATGTTTGATATCTGAGTTGAAAAAAAAGGAAGTATCACATTTTGTTTCCAGGTAATATCCTGGTAAGGAAACGATAGCGATGTTGAAGAAAAGACTGACCAGGCACTCCTTAAAAAGACAGATTCCTTTAATGAGAGTCTTCATGAAGGAAAGTGTTCCCAATACAGCAAGTATCGTCTCTGCTGCCTGACACACTTCAGCCCCTGATGCTGTGGAGGAGGATGGCACAGAGCTGCTTTTCCATGGGAATCACCTCTTGTCAGACATACAGATGGAAAGATGCAAGAAGCACTTCTTGACAGAGGAAGAAGAGTCAGCCTTTCATTTACCATGGCCTTTAAAGTGACAGTCCCACTTTTACCACTGTAACAGAGGTTTTCTGATCTATCCAGAATAACAAATACAGATTTAATTGATATTGAAAAGCATTTTCACCCTACTTATGCCTCCAGAGTAGTCAACTATGTACAGAGTCATCTGGATCAAATGAGTCAGATAAGCAACTGCAGAAAAAACAGCAATAGAATCCAAAAGACGTAACAGCAGCTGGTTGATAGGAAATTTAGTAACAGAGGAAAACATAGAACTTGGGTGGATCAACAGGCTGCAAATGTCTAGAAGATATATGAGACTCATCACATAAGCAAGCTCATCTAAACCAGAGTTCCAAGATGGAAACATCCAAGGTAAAATTATTAGAAACAACAAATTAGGAGTAAATTGAAAAATTAATCAAAAATAACTTGGCTCCTGGATTCTGGAAGAAATTTAAGGGGAATAAATCAGTTCTGACCCAACACCAAGGAACTCATTATTTGAGCTCTGATAACAGAAATGAATCTTATTAAAATGGCTGGGGGTCTGCATAAGACATAATTTGCAGTTGTATCAGGCTCTACACTGAAATTGTCATCTTCTTGAAGACCAAGTCAGACTTCATTAAGGAGCAAACCTGAAGAGTTATATGACAGTAGCTTGTTTCCCTCCCCTAACCCCCTTCTATCCCAAAAGGAAACAAATAAAAAAATTACAATTAAAAGAAAAAAACAGGGTCATAGAGGCTTCTAGACCAACTCCTTCTAGACCATTTGTAACTACTGAACAAACAGATATGATATATGGATTTCAGTAAAGTCTTGGGTACATTATATTAAAACAGAAGAGATGACATGTCCCAGATGCATGTACAATTACTCACTGGAAGACAGGTGAATGATATTGGGAAACCAGAAGCTGGAATTTGGCCCTGTATTTTAATGTATCTGTTAATCATCTTGAAGAAGCACAAGCAATATTAGCATGAAAATTCATTTAATGTAAAGGACCAAAAGGATGCTAATGACCATCAACATTCTTAACTAAAATACAAAAGTTCACAGAATAAAAAGACATAAGAATGGCCATGTATACCATACTTTATGACATGCTAGGTCCTCAAGCAAATGTAGGACATTCCCAGTGTACGTTTCCTTATGTACACTTGCAGTACTATGCCAATTTGAACGGAAGAGACTAAGAAACTTGAGCCTACCGAAGCAAGAAAGGCATTTCAAGACATAAGATGATGAACTTGAAAAGAGAGGTGAGGAAATTATGTGAATGCTATCTCAAATAAATGAAGGGTGTCTAGAGCAAGAAGAAAGCCAGTGATTTACCTACAAGCAACAATATGTTTGTCTACAGAAAGAACAACTAGTCTTGACAAGGCAAAAGATGATGAGTTGAACAAATTGCTAAATGCAGCTTCAGAAGTTTCAAGAGTGGAATGATGATACTCACAGCCATTTTTACCTGAACTCACTGCAAAGAAAATCAAGCAAGCCCAGAATGATTTAACAAGTCTGTGGCAATGTATCTGCTCGTAACTGACTCTGAATCTTCCTTGAGTTTTTATGTTTTTAAAATTTCTATATGATTTTATTACTCCTCAGGTTTCAGTATCCAAGAAGCAAATCAAGATATAGGCCCAATTCCTTCTCTACCTTTCTGTTACCCCAAACAGAACCAACAGCCTTTGAAAATGAAGTTGCAATCTTATGCAATGATTCAGAGTAGGTATATGGAAGAATTTTTTTTAAATAAGAGTGATGAAACAATGGAAGAGGTAGCCCAGAGAGGTGGTGGATGCCCTATCCCGAGAAATACTCAAGATCACATTGGATGGTGCCCTGAGCAACCTGATCTAGTTGAAATGAGCTTGCTCATTGAAATGAGGTTGGAATAGGTGACCTTTAAAGGTCCCTTCCAACTCAAACTACTCCATGATTTAAAAAAAAAAATAGAACAAACTCCAAAATACCATATTTTGCATATGATATGAGTATGATATGAAATCTAAAGAAAAGTTTGGCCACAGTTTCATCTGGAATAGCCTTGGGGAAGCTCTGCAGTCAGCCTGATGGAGTTCACTCAAATGGAAGAAACAGGACATTCTCCTCCTGAGTTACCAAATATCCAAGAGATTGCTATGGATTCAGCAGATACTACAGTCATGGAAAAACAGCTTCCATTGCACTTCTGTACTGTGTTATAGGCTCTCTAGTATCTTCTGAATAACACCAAGCAAAAATAGACTACCACTGCCCATGTCCACCCTGGAATCTCTCCATGAAAGAGAATTCAACAGCATGAAGGGAGTATGAATTAACTTCTCCTTTGATTTTGCAAGCAGTTGTGGATGAGACGACTGATCAGCACTTCTCCTCTCACTATCTTCTGTTGATTGAAAGTTCTATGAGATTGTAACCAAACAAGACTGTTGGAATTGCAAGAAATCCATTACAGATTTTCTGGTCTGTAAAGCAGAAAAGCAAAGATGCTGCACTATGAACAGCAGTTCCAATAACTATTTATACAACTGTTTTACAGTGTCGATGCTGAATGCTGTGACCGAAGCTGTTTTGTGTAGAAGTTTTCATCCTCATGTTTTTAGGTTTATTCCTCATGGCATTAATCTTCTCTCATACAGTATCTGATTCTGATGAATTCCTAACATTGCACATAGTGATTCAAGAGGAATCTCATAATGTCACAAAAGAAAACTCCTATCTTATAAAATCAGTCCTTCACTCTTGGATCCTAGTTAAAGATACAGTGTTTGTGTGGTCCCACTTCTAAAATATGTTGGAAAAGCAGTTTTATGAAAAACTGCTTCTGAACTAAATTCAGCAGTTCAGACCCATTTTTGATTCTTATAAATGAAAATAATTATATAATATTTGTCTCACTTTAATAGATAAAATATTCAGGTCCATTAAATATGAATCTGTTTTCTTGCTGCTGGTCTAACAACAAGAACAGCTGTCAGCTCCTTTCCTTCTCCCCAGAGTACTCTCTGTACAGTAGGACAAGTTATCTGATCCTCTCCTATTTGATTCCCGGTCCTGTTCCTTAAAGGACTGATTATTAGATCAGAGTGGATCTGGATACCAGAGTGGAACTGCCATAGACTGTTAACCATGCTGGCCTAGTGTATTAAGTAAAAGGCTCTGTATAAAAAAAATACAAATCATGTAAAATTGTCCCTTGTAAATTTCTGCAACAGTTACTGAGATTTACTCTGCCTAGCCGATTGGATTAGCACAGCAATTAGTGCTTTCAAATTCTCTCTCATGGTCAGCAATTTGCCACTGGACTTAGGCTATTCTGTTATACAGCTCAATAGATCTATTGTAT
Source organism: Vireo altiloquus (assembly GCA_013396875.1). Classification (NCBI taxonomy): domain Eukaryota; kingdom Metazoa; phylum Chordata; class Aves; order Passeriformes; family Vireonidae; genus Vireo; species Vireo altiloquus. The sequence goes on from VZRF01007981.1 coordinate 220,156, forward strand.
GAACAAGAATATTGAAAACACCATAAGTGAAACAAAGTGTACGAAAACATACCTCAGCTAGTGGTGGCACTCTGATACCTATGCATCTTAAATTTCCATTGATGTTAGAGGAAAGACTTCAGGTAAATGCAGGTCTAGTCTCATGAAATTACTTATCAGGTAGTTTATAGCAGTGTTTTTTTAAAGTTCTTTTTTTTAAAAAAGAAAAAAACTTGACAAATTAAATAAAACCTCATAGCTTTTTCTTTCATTGCTTAAAAATCACCAATAGAAATAAAAACATGTTACAGTGTCTTCATGAACTTTACAATGGTAAAAGATGTTATATGGTAACATAACATCAAAATTAATCTCATCATTATGAGTATGCCTTCATTCATTAAAATATGTTTCTCTCCAATCAAAAAGAAAAAAATAAACTAATGAATGGATGAGATCTGAGCCATGGCAGTATAACTCTTCATCTTAAAAGACTACAAACTATAACATATAAAACTATTTTATGCTATCAACATGTGACAGATTTTTGGAAGACTATGTTCTTCTGTCTGCAGGCCCACTATGTGTGTAGAAGTTCTGAACAAACATTAGAAATCTCATCAATAGAGCTGTATGAAACTTAAGTTTCCAACTGACAAATAATCTCTTGGTTTTCTCCATTTCAGACTTTTTTAAAAACATTCTGACTTTGATTTTTTCTTCTTGGACTATCATGATTAATTACAATTCAAAGAGCTTCCCCTAACAAAAAAAATCTCACAACCTTCCTCCTGCCCCACGAAAAAATCCCCCAAATCCCCAAAGGTAATTCAACTTTCCAATTTTGCATGTGTATGAAAGTTTATACATTTCACACTGAGAATATTTCTGCATTCAGCACAGATTTGCCACTGTGTGAAATTCATCCCAAAATGGTCAAAGTGACAAATTACAAGTGCTTTATGATAAGTGCCCCATTTTCATTAAGCATAATGGATACTTCTTCCAGAAGTATGTATCTTGGCAAATACATTTTCTGCCTCAGTTCTTCATCCCCAGGGGACCACTTTTCGATTCAAAACTAAAAACACATTGATGGTTTATTTCTGAGAAGTTCCTCATTTAGTCACTAGTATCCTGGCTCATTATACATTGAAAATATGCAAACTTGTCAAGCTTTAAACACTTCTGTGGCAAATACTTCTTATCTAGCTCATCTGAAAGATTTATGAAAGCAGGTTAAATTTAGGTTTTAGTTGCAATGTTCCATACAGCTCTTACTAGAATATACAGCCATCATTTTGGATTCATTCCTTTGGAAACAGGTTGTACATAGTCAAGTCTATATCATGACTAAGAAAACATTTCTCAGTAAAGCTTCACTGACAGAAACAAGTCATTCAGATTTCCAGGCTAGAGGGCAGTATTCGTTGCTGAGGTGGCCAAGTACACTGCTCTACAGAGCTAAGACAAGGTCATCATAATTCTAAGCCACTAATTTTCTACAAGAAATTACATTTTAAAGCACTCTCTGGCAGAAATGAGAGTCTGCCTTGCTGTGGAAATGCTAAAAATTTATTCCCATTCCAGTTTACCTTATTGACATCCATTCGCAACTTCTCATTGTTGGCACTGGCAGCTTTTTCTGCTGCTTTCTTTTGACGCTGAGGTCCCCTGCCAAAGAAGATGTAGTTGACCAATGCATACTCCAGCAGAGCCATGAAAACGAAGACAAAACATCCCATAAGGTACATATCAATGGCTTTCACATATGGAATTTTGGGAAGAGTCTCTCGAAGATGGGTGTTAATTGTAGTCATTGTGAGCACAGTTGTGATTCCTGGAAAAAAAGAATTGACAAGTCTAGTGACTGAAATAATTTTAATTTTCTGGAATAATAATTCATACTATTCAAATGCTAGAGTTGAAAAATATTTTTTTTCCCCTGGTGGAAAAAAGACATCTCTAACCTCTGTCCATATTCATAGAACATGAATGAAAGGTTTGGGTTGGAAGGGATCTTAAAAACCATCTAGTACCATGGGCATGGAACCTTCCACTAGACCAGGTTGCTCATAACCCCATCCACCCTGGCCTTGAACATTTCCAGGGATGGGACAGCCTCAGCTCCAGGCAACATGATTCCCTGTCTCACTACACTCACAGTAAAGAATTTCTTCCTAAGATCTAATCTAAATCCACACACTGTCAGTTTAAAGGCATTCTCCTTTGTTCCAACTCCCTCTCCAGATCTCTTGGAGACCTTTTAGGCTCTCAAATGTGCTCTAATGTCTCCCTGCAGCCTTCTCTGCTCCAGGTTGAACAATTCCAACTCCCTGTCTTCATAGAGAGAGGTGCTCCAGCCACACAATTATCTTTATGACATTTCTCCAGCCTGTCAAGGTCCCTCTGGATGGCATCTCTTCCCTCTAGCATGTGGACAGCTCCACACAGCTCAGTAACTTGCTGAGGATTCTCTTAATCCCACTGTCCATGTTGCTGACAGAGATATTAAGCAGCACCAATCCCGACACAGACCCGAGCATGCTTGTCACCAGTCTCCCCTTGGACAGCAGACTGTTGACCACAACTGTTTAAGTGCAACCAGCCATCCAATTCCTTATCCACTGAGTGGTCCATCCAACAAATCTGTGACTCTTCAGTTTAGAGAGAAAGATCTCATGCATAACAGTGTCAGATGCTTTGCTCAAGTCTAGGTAGATGACATCAGTTGCTCTTCCCTCATTCCACCAGTGTTGGGACCCTGTAGTAGATGACCACAGACTTTGTCAGGCACAACTTGCTCTTAGTGAAGCCAGGCTGGCTCTCCTCAATCACCTCCTTAATTTCCATGTGCCTTAGCATAGTTTCCAGGAGGATCTGTTCCATGACCTTGACAGGCACCAATGTGAGACTGACAGTTCTGTAGTTCTACAGGTCTTCTTTTTTTCCCACCACTTAAAAAGAGGGGCTTTGCTTCTACTCATCCAGTCAGTGAAACTTCACCCAACTGCCATGGCTTCTCAAATATGATGGACAGAGTTTTAGCCAGCTCATTTACCAGTTCCCTCAGGACCTGCAGATGCATCTTATCAGGTCCCTTGGACTTCTGCTTGGGATTCTCAGGTTCCTTGGATGATCTTAAACAGGATCCCTAAAGCAGGTGGCTCTTCATTCTCCCAGTCCCAGCCCTTGCATTCTGCAACTTAGGCAATGTGTCTGGAGCACTTGTCCATGAGAGCAAGGCATTAAAAAGGCATTCAGTACCTCAGTCTTCTCCAGATCCTGGGTATCTAGGCCTCCTGTTTCCTTTCAGAGAGGACTCCCATTTTCCCTTATCGTCTTTTAGTAGTGAAGTACCCATAAGGGCTTTTCTTGTTGTCTTTGATGTCCCTGGACAGATTAAGTTCTATCTTAGGGCTTTAGCTTACCTATCCTGATCCCTGGCTGCTCAGACACCTTTTGTGTATTTCTCACAGGCTACCTGACCTTGCTGCCACCCTCTGTAGGCTTCCTTTTTGTTTTTGAATTTTTTCAGGAACATCTTCTTCAGTCCTTATCTTGGACTTCTTGGATTGCATAAAAATGTTGGACTTGCATTTTTTGCATACTATAAAAACCATTACACCTGTAATAAATGGCACTCAGTCAAACAAACAGTAGTTGGATTCCATGAATATATTTTTAACCAGCTAAATTGCAACTTTCTCTAATGAGTCTCAGTTAAAAATTGCAGGCTACAGTCACTGTTATCATGCTTCCTTCCAGCATTTTCAGGATGTCTGCAGTCTCAAATTCTTAAGGCAAAATGCTACACAGAAAAGTCTGGTAAAACTCAGATGTATTCTATAACATTAAACTGTCAAATTCTCAATGGCAGCTTTTATGGGGATTTACTCATTCTAGCTATACAAGATCTGTACTGGCAAGAATCAGTCTGATTCAGACAAAATTTGGCAATAGATACAGGTATTTATTTTTGTAGCATGCTCATTATGATGAGGGGCACAGAGTAAACAAACACACACGGGACTAGTGATGAGATATACCAATACTCTAGAGATTAATTACAGAAACAGTTTTGCTTTTGGAATGTAAGGTAACAGTAAGGAAAAAAAATAATCATAGACTCTTACAGTCGTTTAGGTTGGAAAAGACCTTTAAGTTCATTGAATCCAACCTTTAACACATCACTGCCAAGTCCACCACTTAACCATATCCCCAGGTACCACATCTACACGTATTTTAATCCCTTCAGGTATGGTTAACTCCACCACTTCCTGGAACCCAGCCTCTGCCAGGGCTGGACAACGTTTTTGAAGAAATCTCCCCTAGGATCTAATCTAAAACTCTTCTGGCGTAACTTGAGGCCATTTCCTCTTGTCCTTTCACTTGTTATTTGGCAGAAGAGACCAACCCCCAGCTGGCTGCACTCTCCTTCCAGGGAGTTTTAGAGACCAAGAAGGTCCCTGCTGAGCCTCCTTTTCTCCAGGCTGAGCTCCCTCAGCTGCTCCTCATCAGTCTTGAGCTCCAGACCCTTCCCCAGCTCTGTTGCCCTTCTCTGGAAACACTTCAGCCCCTCAATGTCTGTCTTGAAGTGAGGAGCCTAGAACTGGACACAGGATTTGAGGCACAGCCTCCTCCCTCAACGTAAGGACAAGTGAACTATACAAACCTAGTAAAACTTTATTTAATTCCTGAAAGGAAAAGCAATTTATAATCCATAACACAGTGCTCAATGTGTGTTCTGGACTGCCATTGGCAAAAGCAAACTAAGTGCATTGTTTTCAGAGAAAAAACAAGCAGCAAAAGAACAACAGAACATGTTGAGACAATTAGGCTAATTTTGGTTACAATGATTATATAGTTAGCTGATTCAGACATGAAATCACTTTAATTTTTCTTTAAATTCTGATTATTTAAATGCTGATTCAAATAATACAAAGCTTAACAAGCCAGACATAAAAAGATCTAACAGGTTTTTTTAAATTATTTTCAAAACATGCACTATCCATTAAGTCAGATACTAGAAAAAGCATTCAGTTAACACACACTGCATGAGATGTGTAAAAATTCCTACCTAAAGCAACTCTTGCAGCTGAAGCATCATAATTAATCCAGAAGGAAACCCAGGACAGGATAGTGATCAGAATAGAAGGCATGTAGGTCTGCAGAATGAAGTAACCAATGTTTCTCTTAAGTTTAAAGCTGAGAGACAGCCTTGGGTAGGCACCTAAAAGAGAATATTTGGTATGGCCATAATTTATTTGTATAATGCCTGAAAACATTTTTCTTTTCTGTCATTTTGGTTTTATTGTTTGATTCAACATAGAATACACTCAGAGCTGAAAGATCCAGAATATTCAGATGCAGAATTTCTAGCAAGAATTGGGATTAAATAATCTTAATACCCTTATGCTAAGGGTACAAGGACGCGCTAGGTGCATATCTACTGGTAATCATAACATTCAACAATCAACAGCCAAAGTACATGTCAGAGCAACAAAGCATAGAAATGTCTCTTCCCTGACAAACTGTTATATGCCAACTTCAGTGTCACCCTTATCCTAAACTTCTCTCCAAGAAATGCAACAGTTGTCTTTTGTTGTGCGACACCAGAAATATTGTAGTGTATGAAACACTTGTTGATATGGGTGCCTAGAAATGATTCTTCAAGTCCCATTTCTGCTTGATTTTGAAGAATTTGGGATGTACAATCCTTCTATAGTCCCTTCAAAGATTATTTCTATCCATATCTGGAAAGTGAGTTTTGAAGATAATTTTTTTTAGCACACCTACTTTCTCGAGTAGGTAGAAAACATCTCGTAGAAATGGCCCAATCCAACTCTTGCCTCTCTTCAACAACTTAATGTCATTGAAATATGTTAGTTATTTCTTGTTTTGTCTTTTATTTCATTAAATCCAATCAGATTTTCTGGTCCTTCTCAGAAACCATCTTTTCAGCCTTCAGAAAGTCATACATTTGCTAGAATAGGCTAAACTGAAAATCCTGCAACAAGCATTTCAACAAAATCATTAGTCTAATACATCTCCAACTTGGCAAAAGGAGTATCCAAAAATAGGAAGATAAAGGTTACTAAATTTCCTATGTGCTGGGTTTTAACTTGTTGGGTCTATGGCACAGAGGTGTATAAGTGGCTTAATAAGTTTTCACAGGAAAACAGAAAATACAGCTCATTTGATGAGCCTTAACATGACAGATTACCATGCCCTCTTCATATGTTAATGAATGATGCCTTATACACTACAGAAGCAGTAACAAAAACTTCTGCTTTCCAAATTCACAGTTGTTGCTCTATTTTATTCCTGTTTTGAAAAGTTTTGCTCAACTGCACACTAAGGATTAATCCAATTTTAAAAGTATTTAAAAGAATTCCCCTTTTAACTTCCCCTCCACAAACCTGTAGAGAAAACAACATTCTTGGTGATAAGCTTGTAGTCTACAATAGAGAACTGTGGCAGTTCGATCTTTGTCACTCCTGTGACTGCATTATCACCCCCACGCCAGTAAAATTCAATGTCATCTGTTGTATAGCCATCTATAAAAACAGGAATAAAGAAGTGAGATACACATCTCTTCTGACATCACGGGGAACAGTTCATTAACTCAAAACATATAAAATAAATTTCTAAAATGAAACCATTTATAAACATACAAATATACAAGCTATATTTCAAATATAACTTCAAAAGGCAATCCTAGGTGTATTTACATATTTGTTGGGTTTGTATTTTTTTTTAAGATATATTACATGAACGTATCAATCAAACAAACCTTGAAAACAAAATTAAGACTACACACATACCATCTCTAGATAGCAACTGTATATTGGCTTAAGGTAACTTCTGATCCCAAGGCTGAGTTTGGTGTAAGTTCTGTCCGTGAGCTGGAACATCACCACTGGTAATGTTTAATTTTTAGTTGTAAAAACCAGCAAAATTCTTTTTTTAAAATGGCTTGAATGCAGCAAAAGACAGCCACAAACAGTGAGGCTTGTAAGAGGCCTTGTAAAAAGCCAACTATAGCAGAAGCAACGAAACCCATCAGTGGCAAAAAAAAAGCCCACAAGAAATCAACCAACCAACCAAAAAAAAAATCCCAGTACCCAAAAAACCACCCCAGAACACAGCATATGTTCACACAGTCATAAAACATATGCATGAAAATGAAATCTGGGCTCCCAAATTGCAGCTGAGCCAAGTTGCATGCTCCGCAGTTGGTGTACAGAAATGATCATGAAACATCAGAAATAAATCGATTGCAAAACCAGGAAATAGGATATTCATTAATGTTTCACTATTCATTAATCTAGAGATTTTTGTTATCAAAAGTTGTACATAAAATCAACTCAAAGACAAAATAATGAATGACTTTTTTGCAAACTGAGATAATAAATATTATATATATAACCTTGATTTTTAGTTCTCATTCACAGACAAAGGACAAAATTGCATACAAAAGACCATTTTAGAGTGCTCAAATATCACTGAATTTCAAGGAATAGGGCGTAGAACCTATAAATCTGTTCCTGTGCATCATTAATTTTTTATAATCCAGGTGTACAACTTCAGCAGAAGGCAAGCAGGTTTGAAGACATGAGCCAAATAATCTGAAAAAACACTGAAACAACCATAAAAATCTGTCTAATAGACACAATTTTTAGAAGTTTTTTGGTAGATACATTCCTAAAAGTATGTTGGTAGCAATTCCAGAGTTTCGTGTAAGTGACTCTTTTACTTTCCTGGTCACAAGCCTGTCTTCAGAAAAGAGGCAGACAGCTTCCTTATGTTTCCCTGCCTAGCAACACTTTATATTTGTCAAGTCTCTCTCTAGGATTTTAGAGAGTCAAATAAAATGTGAAAATAAAGATGAATAATTATCTTGGTGTCCTAGGTTGTAAAATAGGATGTGACCAAAAGCATGTATTCTATTGCCATCTTCATGACTGTTGAAACCAGGTGGGGCAGTGCTCCCTCTGGGTTATCTTCTGTTAATGGGCCCATCAGTGCCCTGCCCATGACTCACAGATAACACACCCCTGGACTATCTCCTGTTAATAGACCCATCAGTGTCTTATCTCAGAATTCATCATCCCATTGTGAGACATTCGACCCAGAGGGAGGAACCAGGCAGTTCATCCTGGATATAAACTGGGATGTTGAAAACCATAAGCAGCCTTCTCCCACTGGATATCCAGAGGACGAATGCTACACATCTACCACTGAACCCTCTGAGGAAGACCAGACCTTTCTCCAGGATCACTGCTCCAACAGAACCACATCCATCACTTCAGGAGGACTGCAGCCACCATCTTATCAGACTGCCACTGCTGCCCTGACTGTCAGGGTGTCAGGTCGTATCTGACTGTCAATTTAAACCAGTATTTTTCTCCTGCTTTGTTTTTATATATATAGTAGTAAAGAACTGTTATTCCTGATTCCTATATCTTTGCCTGAAAGCCCCTTGATTTCAAAATTATAATAATTTGGAGGGAAGGGTGTTGCATCTTCCATTCCAAAGGGAGGCTCCTGCCTTCCTTAGCAGAGACCTGTCTTTCAAACCAAGACAATTGGCTGATCTTGAGAAGTAAAATCAACTTACTGCACTCCATGTTATGAAAAATATAAAAGAACATCCTTAGAGAGTTTAGGAAGGTTAATATTATTTTGTTGGGAGTATCTATGTGACATTGTTCAATTTTGCTGATATTCTATCTGACATCTACCCTGCCCTCAAAACGGCAAGTTCCAGAATCTAATACCATTTACTGAACTTGGTGGGATTAATCAAGGTAATTTATTTAATTTGGAGGTAACGAAACTGTTAAATCTCACAGCTAATAAATCAGTATTTTATTTTTATTTATTTCTGAAAAAAGCAAATGCTAAAATAAGTTTCAGCAGGGAAAAACCCCACTTTTCTATGTAAGAGAAAAAATGTTTATAAAAAGCCCAAGCGGCTTTTTATTTGATTATATTTTTTAAAGTATCAGTTAGAAGAACTTTTTTGTCCACCTGCCTATGAACAGTTTAGCCTTGAACTGTCTAATCATACCAGGGTTCACACAACAGAACTCTGGGATTTACATTCCAGCAGACTGCCAAATGCTTCAGCATTACCCTCTACCAGGAAGATGTGGTTCAGCTTCTCCCTGGATTCTCACAGCCTTAACACTAAGCAAACGTTGTCAACTACTTAGGAGAGAGGAATGCTTTGAAACTCACCCAAAAGTTCAAACTGAAGATTCCAAACTCCACAGCTCTGGGTGGCTTTGGGGAGGACTGAGGAGAATTCCCTGCTTACATTGGGGAAATGCTAAGCTGAGACTGACCCAGAATGGTAAGACTTGTTAGCAGGTATCAATAAGTAGAATTTCAGGAAGTCTCTTTAAGCTTTCATTAAAATACCTCTCTCTCTTTCCAAAAAGGATAAATTATCCCATTCATTTAATAGCGTGGAGAAGGAGAGAAAAGAATATTACAGTCATCTGCACATGAATGCTCTTGTGTACTGCTAAGGTACCCAAAGAAAATTGGATATAAGTCTAATATCTGCAAAACATCTGCCAAAAGAGAGAACAGGCCTATTCATGTCTCTAGTGGATATTTTACAGTAAAGTCCAGTTACCTGCGGCTATAATAAACTCCTTCTGCAGATATCTAGGACTCAAAACAACTCTACTTATAAGTAAAATTATTTAAAGATCAACATAATTAAAGTAGTAATAAGTAGTCTAGAAAAAACAATCTGTGGCACTTGACAAGAAAAAAGAAGAATTAATAAAGTCAGTTCAATATTTCTAAATTATCAGACCACATGTTGGTAAAGTAGAAAGGAAAGCATATTAAACCCAAAAATATTCCAAGTAATCTTTGCAAGAATTTGAGTTTAGCACAGAATACTATTTGATTTAGACTGTAACACAACAGTTGGTTTACTATATATTAAATTGTATGTAACTCTGCTGCCAGCAGAGAGCATCTGATTGATTGCTTTTCCCTCAATCATTCATATACCATCATCAGCACGATTTACTTCACGTTCAGGAAGTTCAATTTCTCTTTTCTGTCATGCATCACACACTGGCAGTCAACCAAATCAATACATTGTCCTGGTAATATGGCACCAGTCCTGAGAGAAGCAAAGCATTCTCGACTCCCATTAACAGGCACAGGGAGTTTACCAACGTGTATACATTGAGGAATGAGAGATGATGAAGCACTGTAGAGGAAAAACAACTAGTAGAACATAAAATAAAAACCCCTTCACACAGAAACTAGAAAAGCACCATTTTTTCCCAGGCTATTCAAGAGAAGTCAAAAATAGAAAATTCTTAGAATACATACAACCTAAAATGAAAGCTGCTGCATTACTGACTGAAAATGAAAATATTTAGACACAAGACAATTACCAGAAACACCATACAATGGAAGAAAAGAAACAGATTTTTCTGAAAAACTCAGGATTCATCAGGATTCACTGCCTCACAATGCTGCAGTTTGTGCATGACAGCTGGGAGATATTTTACATCTACACAGCTACAATGTGCACTGTGTAGGAATTCTAGTGCTCCACATTACTGACACTATGGCAGCACCTGGAGACTGAAGATAAGGCATCTGTTAATTTTTGGGGGGGGGTGGAAATGACATAAACATGCAAAACAGTGAAAAGGTATCTAAATCAAAGGGAGGATTCTGAAGCCATGTCCTAACCTCTCTCTGTTCTGAACCACCAGCAATTTGTGTGAGCTTGGGCAATGCATGTGCACATCCTGCATCACCTCTGAGCTAAGAACCACTTCAGCATTGACAAGTAGACACAGGAGACAAAAGGATTCTGTTGGCAACTGTCTAAATCCTATCTCCAGCCGCTAAAGCTTATCCAAATAAGTGTTCCTCTAGTTATATCCTCTACCTGTGATTCTGAGCGTTGTCATCATGGAATTAAGATGAAGCACAGTTCAGCTACTTCAAAATTTTTGCTGAGCAGATCTGGAGACTTGGTGAAAGCTGGAATCACACTCTGATCATCTGAGGTATTTGTCTTTTGCTCATCAATACAAAATATATGAGAACTCAGTTTACAGCCACTCTGGACTTAAATACTACTACAAAACAACCATTTACAAGAAGAACACCACACACCTGGTGGAGAATAACAGAGTTGCATTGGCACTTGGCATTTTTGGGGAAAAAAATACCACAAATGTACATTGGTGTATACAAAAGGATTCACAGATACGGAATGAGTAACAAGCTATTTAATTTCTCCTGCTGCTATCATAGGGATTTCTTTGCCTAGCCACAAGGGAGAGAACTCATGTATGATATCAATACCCAAGTGAATGCTTTGATTACAAACACACCAAATATTCTTAACTAGCAACTGTAAGACATTAATATATGAATGCAGGTCTGTCCACATTGGGCACCAATAATTATTTGTCCCGGTTCAAGACAAATTCAGGGAAACGCTCTGAAAGGAACATCTCCATAAAAGAAGGCAGGTTACAGCCACCCTTCCCCCACCAGGTTCGGGAAAAGAATATTCCTTGGAGGAAAGTGAAGAAGAAACAAAACTATTTATTTAACAAACACACAGGAAAAGAATAATAATGCTAAATAATAAAATCACTTGCTGTGGAGAGAAACGCGGGAAGATTTAAAAGTCCTTATGTAGGTGTGGTTGTTCTCCCTCTGGAGCTGTGGTATGGCCTCCCAGTGCTGGTGATGTGGACTGCAGCAGAAACAGTCTGAGGAAAGTTCTTGCCTCAGCTAGCGAGCTGGCTAAACAGCACAGAATTTTAACTCTCTGTCTCTCTCCTGAGAAAAAAAGCCGAAAAACTCAGGAAAAAAAAGGAAGGGTGCTTTCCTCTGCTCTTGCCACCATAGAAGCGTGCAGAGGAGTAGCCAGAGTGACCTTGGAGCACAGAACTGCTTTGAAAAAGTTTGTCTGTCTTTTTTCGCCCTCTTTCTCCCCTCTCGGACTCAGTTTAAAGGCACAGGATTCATATCTGGGTGATATGGGATACACATGATAAAGTCACCCCAAGACAAGGTCATAGACTTTCACGTGGGGGTTCAGAATGTCGCCAGGGAGGATGGCTTTTGTTGGCGTGAGGCTCTGGGGTAGATGGGCGTGCCCCAGGTCTAGCAGTGGCCAAAACAAAAGAGCAGGAGACAAATAAAGAACAGGAGGCGAGGCAAAAGTAGGATAGTTAACAGGAGATTAGGCAAAGAGGTTGTAATCAGTAGCTGTTTGAGATGCTAAAGATGTAATCCTAGAAGCTGAAGTTTGTGGTTGTTGAACCAATAGTTTTGGAACAATTTATAAGATGTGCTTTGTACAATAGAAGTCGGCTTTGCATGCACCCAGCGGAGTCCATGTTTCAATCACTGACACTTTCAGACTAATTGAAGAGCTTGACATCTACAGGTCCTGTAAAATGAGATAAGTGCTATAAGGAAATAATTAGATTAAGTGATTAATTCTGTTTGTATAATAGACTGTAGAACACCTTTAGTAGCAATATCTATGCATTTCATTTATTTTTAAACATAGAACCACTACTCCCTCCTTTTTAAAGATTTTCTTCAGCAGTTTTGCATTTACACAGAGTAAACAGCAAAATTACTTAAAAAAATTATAAGTAACATGCAAAGCATATTTTGAAATTCTGAAACCTTTGAGATCACTCAAAGTTATTTCACTGTAGGCCTTCACCATCCACTTATTCATTCAAAAACATAGCCAGAAAAAGTAAGTTAGAAATGTTTCTTTGATTTGCAGGGATGTTTAAAGCTGAGGTGCTGAAACCAGTGGGGTGATACAAGGGTGAGTAGGAAAAACAGAGTTTGTGTGCCAGAGCAATTCGAATAAAGCATCAGAGCAATTGGAAAAAAGCACATCATACTTGTTTCTTTCTTCTCTTTCTCATCCCCTCCAAATTCTGTCTTTCTTCATAAAACATTAAAATTCTTCTTACATTTCACTTCAAAGGTTTTTTCTCCTAAGGCTCTGACGATTTGGATTCAAACAGGATGTACAATTTGCTGACTACAATGAAATTCAATTGACTTTTAGATTAAATTGGCAACATTCTCAAAAACCAATCATCTTTGAGTTGTACAAATGGTCCTTTACTGGAGAGAGTAGGGAGGGTTAAAGAAAGAGACAGAAATGTGATGCTATAATTACTATATACAGGTATTAAAAAAAGAGAAAATGTCTTTTGACAAACATGTGAAACAACAAAATTGATTCCAGGCCTTAGAGTAGGATTTTCATGGTGTTAGCAGAACTAAGTTTAATTTTCATGTAGGTACTTCAGGCTGATTCTTGCTTACAGGAAACCTGGTAACTTTCAGAATAGGTATCCTGGTGGAACTCATTAATTTTCTTTTTCCTAACAATTTCAGTGAAAATCACCAATACTTTAGAGCTCTTCCTCCAGAATGTTTTCGTAAGTATATTTCCACTGCTACAATATTTCTAGGAGAAGAAAGAGAGATCAGATACAAATATAAGAATTGTTTAACAATAATATTCAAAAACCTTTTCTCTCCTAAAACACAGCAATTTCTTGCAATCTTTCTGCTTCCTTAAGTGCAGTTACTCACGCCAGAATGAATGATTTAAAAAGCTGTTGGATTCAACACTGTGGACATCCTGGAAGCCTAAGAGCTCCTTACCCAGCAGAGACAAGAGTATGTGGAGCAGAATGTGCCTGGTGGAAGGAAGGGCACAGTGCCTGACTGGCACAGAGGGGGTGCCACAGCATCAGAAACAAGTTCCTTCTGGGACTCCAGGGACAACTGGGCACTCTCTGGGTAGGTTGTAGGCAAACAAATAACATTAGATAACTGTGCATGTTTTATACAGTACCCAGAAATATCCTATCCCCTATGTCTGCCACAGTTTGTATTCCCTAACCCATTTACTTCATTTAGCAGATGACCTTTTCTGAGGATAAGAAAGCACATTGATTGAGTCTGGATCATCTTGAAGGTTATTTCAAGTGTAGCACGGGTGACATTAAGTAAATATGTGAGGAAAACATGGGTGGCAACTGTTGTCAATATAAAGTTGGAGCTAAAGATATTTCTCACTTCCACAACTAATAAAATTATGAAGAAAAAACCCCTTAATCTGTAAATTTAAAAAACCAGATTAGTATACATTATACTTCTGCAGTAAAATGTATTATTTCCCTATTACACATACCACAGAAAAAAAGGAATTCCTGAACACACAAGTAACTATGTGAGACATGACAAATCTGTCCTAGACATAAAAGATAGGGAGAATCTTAGTTTCATTTGCAATTAAAAGTCGACTATGGTAGAAAACAGCGAAACTCAATATTAAGAAGCCCAGGATAATGAACTATTTTCTTAAAGCTCAATTTTATTGTCAGCTACACAGAAGAACCAAAAAATTTACTTTCACTTCTCATAATGGTAGATCTTCAAAGATGAAATAGGAAACTGCAATTTGTAAACATGAAGATGATGCCAGTTATTGCTGAGGAAAGCAACATTTAGGCAGAAATAAATTTCTATTTAAATGTGAACTGCAGCTGATGTAACTAGGATAAAAATGAATACATCAGTACTTAAGTGATCTATTTCAGTGCCATTAAATCACAAAATAAACAGAACTCAAGTGAAAATAATTATTGAGAAAAGACAAGTGCTATCAGGTATAAGCAGGCAATGGGCTTTTTTTTTTTTCCAGAGAAATCAACAAAGTGAAAATAGAAATTATTTCCTATGTTTAAAGGCTTAAGATTTTGCTACATCATTCACAGCTATTTTCTGCCACGTTTAAGTAAATGAAAGCAAAGTTAAATAAAAGATAAATATCTTTGATATCACACTGGCATCAAGAATTGCTTATAGGAAAACAAATGTTGTTTTACCCTAGTTTATGAGATTTAATATCAATCAGAGAAAAAGCACATATCCCAGAAAGCTGAACTGTGAGATCCATGTGGAAGAGCAAACTTTGGAATGCCAAAAGACTACTCCTGGTCTGTTTGAACATTCTACCATGGCCAAACCCTCCAGTTCAAAGAGGATGATAGCGCATGTACTTTAATAAACATGGCTAAAAATGTTCAATCGAACAATTCAGGAAATGAATGATGCCTCTCATTTATTGACTGGATCATTTTATGAAGTCCATGAATTTGCATGGGTAGTCTCATCAATACAATAATGAAATATGAAATCTCTTCTGTGTTTTTAAATGATGGATATGTATAAGTAATCATTCAAATAGGAAGTATTGTGTTCTTTTGGCATAATATTAAAGAGCCAACTAGGTTGCAGAAGGAACAATTTTTTGTACTTAAATACTTTTTGTACTTAATTTTTTGTATATATATATATAAAAATACTGACGTTTTCAACTTTATTCTGAAAAGATATTTTGAAGATTGATGCAAATGTCTTAACCCTCAACTCTGTGTAAAACTGAACACTGTTTCTGATCTTTGAAAGTAAGTGTTAGCAACTGTCTTCTACTTTTGAAAGGCCATATTTCAGGAACAGAACTTTTATAGCAAAATGTACATCCACACTGAGTGAGTGTAAATGACAAATTATTTTCTCCCCTCTCCCTTCAGTAAGGACAAGGCTCATGTAGGGAAAACAAATACTTATATCTGCACCCTACCATGAATTTCATCACTACAGCCTGTATTCATCTTCATGATTTGAGATGATTCCTATACTTTTATCTCATTTGACTACATTAACTAATTTACGCATAGGAAAATTGCTGTCCAGAACAATTCTATATGATCTGAAATTAGGAAGACTATTGAATATTGTTCTCTGATACACAAACAAATCTCACTATTTACTTATTTCAGAGAAGACTTCATGAAAAGACTGTGTATGCTGTTTGCTCTTTTATCTGATTTAAGAATTGGTCTTTCTACTGGAAATAGAAATGAGGGGTATATCCAAACAAATGAATCAGCAAAGCATCATCTCCACAAGCTCAATTTTTAATACCTTAGATATGCAAGACCAAATGTTCTAAGTTTTCTGCAACCCACTATGAGCTTACATTTTGAATGATGATGTACATTAAAAAAAAAGAGAGGAAAAATTAACAACATCTGGCAACCTTAACCTTATTTATAAAACTGCATTAATACTCCACTCTGCTTAATTATTCCATAGCTGTATTAAAAATACAAGGCCACCAGGAAAAAAATGCAATTTTTAGAAGATATCCCTTCTGGTTTTGTTGTGCCATTTTTTCAATTTAGAAAAATATTTATTCATTATGATATGTTAGCTTGCAATGCAGTGTGAGGTAATATTCTGAAGTATTATTCCCTCTTTGCCTAAAGGACATCACAGTATCTAAAATACTTCTTTTAGGTAAAGGTCTGGTTATGAAGGTTTAGGAACATTGGTCTCCTAGACTGTCCAGCAGGAACATGCTAAAACCTGTTATTACCAAGACTGAAACATCATTAGAATGTAAAACCCCCCACAGATTTTTATACATGTAGAATAAAGGTTGGGTAACTGAACCTTCAGAAACTTTCTTTCAGTAATGAGCAAGCTATAATGAATGCTCCTTCTAAAGTCACCCACATGTATAGATTTGGGAACTTTTTCTTTCCTATCTGGAAAAGTCTTCCATCATCTACAAGTTTTTCAAGGATAATTACATGTACCTTTGATGTGGAGAACTATTTATACAGTACCATGTGAATGAAGTTTATAGGAACTTTAATTATAGACCATGATATTGTTAGAACTACATCATTATTTTCTAAAAATTGCAATAGTCCTATAACACTTCTAGATGTCCTTCACACAGCCTAGTTGGTATCAGAAACCACATCGCTTCCTCCTCAAAATATTTTAGTGGGAGCTAAGTGCCTCAAGGCTGAGAGGACTTTCCTGCATGAAACTGTTGTGACACCTTTATCAGAAAAGACAGTACAGGTTTGTTGGCAGTATCTCAACTACTTTCCTAGGATGCTGAAAAAGGCCAGAATAAATTCTTTTGACACCCAGCCTTCCAGCTTTTAGAAATGGTATACAAAGACAAATTATTTGGTGATTAACAAGATGCTAATGGTTGTGGATGGTTATGCACAAGGTAGCAGGAATTGGAAGTGTTTTAACAGGAGATGGGGACAAGGTCAAAGGAAATTGAAAGCTACTTCAGCTCTCTGCATTTATCTGTCATAAGAGACTAACCCTGAGAGGCTCAAACACACTGTTAAGCAGCTACTTCTGTAAATCCATTGCAGATGCAAACTATTCATGCATTTTTTTCATTAGAAAAGTTCATTTGCCCTAGTCCAGTTTAAAGTTTTGGCTTTTATGTACCACAAAGCCATGTTAAATCCTGCTCTGTAGGTAATATCCTGTTTTACTCAGTATCTGGTATTCTCCTCTGATCTGCATTGATGTTCCCAGGTACCATACTAAGTTTCATCATCACATTTCAGAAGTTTATGAGTTCACAAAATTGTCTATAACTTTTCTAACATTCACTTTTCTTCTGAGCTGCAACTCCAGGCATTGCTTGAGGCTATGCCTATTTCATGAAGTAGATATGACTGAGACAAGATGCCAACCCTTAAAGGGACTTTTCCCTACAAGCAGATTTTACCACACTGTTGACTATTATATTCTGTTTTCCTCTAGCTCTAGTATTTTAACTGTGTCAATATGCAAATATGTATTACATAAGGTTGCCTCTTGGGCTGGAAAAGCAGGATATTTGCATATAAATGTTCATTAAAAAGGACCCAGTACAATATTTTAACATACATAAAAGGAAATCAGTATCAAATACAAAAGTTAAGGATCTACAACTTTTTGCTGAGAGCCCCATGTGGACTGCACCTCTCTTGTATCTTTGAAATAAATACCCTTCTAGAAAAAAAAAGAAGAGAAAAACACATGATTAATACAATAATGTATAATAAACCATGCAGTAATGGAATATGTTATAATTAGTATTTTATAATCACTATACTTTCCTGACACAACTGCACAGAATCATTCTTGAAGGAATTATGACTCAAATTCACCTCCAAACTACAAAAAAACCCTCCCCAAGAACACTAATGTATTTATTTTCAGATAAACCTAGAGTATTCCATACCTGTGTCTGTCTGGTCCTTATTTAAATTGCTTTTTCCCTTACACAGTGGCATTCATTCGTAGCTTATACTTACAACCCAAGGCTTATGTGCATCACACATGCCATTATCTACATTTATATTCCTATTTTCTAACTTTGTCTTTCCTTTGAAAGTGTTAATTTTGTATGTGTCTGTGGGCTTTATGAATCAGAAAACTTGCTATTTGCAGGGAACATGTTGCTTTAGTGCAGAAGCAAGAAACTGAAAGTACAGTGAGCTCTGTTACCATAAATATGAAAATTGGATTCCTCCTCTGCTCTGCCGCATCCTTGGTGTCCAGGAGGCTGTCACAGCACAGGAACATATCCATGAGGCAGGTATCTAAGAGCCACCTTGTAAACATGTTTATCAAACCATTGTCCTATCTGTGGTGCTCCCAGCTTTGCATCATTAAATTACTGCTGTACTCTGTTTATAAGTACATGTATGCTGTAGTATTTATAATGAAATATTTTATTACCATTATTGTATAAAGCAAGTATTTTTCAAAAAAGGAACAGCCTCTTACGTGGCAAACAATAAATGGGAAACAAAACATCTTTGGAAGGCACCGAGCTGAAGATACTGATCTCTCTCATTAGAGTTTTATCATGTCATTCTGTCACAAGTTAGAAGTGGGAACACTGAAAAAATGACTTGTCCCAAGTGTTTTTTAACAGCCACTCTGATTTGAAACATCTCACTGAGCTGTTAGACAAATGGAAGGTATGCAAACCCAATGTTTTCCTGGGCACGAGGTCTGTGATAACATCAAATTCGTGTGTAGAGTGGTGAAATAGCAAAGAATACTTTCATTAATACTTCATTAATACTTTCATTACCTTCCCTGTACCAAGCACAGATACAGAAAGACAGTCTGATTCTTGCTTTGTCAAGTATCAAGAGCTATTGAAACAAAAAAATGTTTCCAAGTCAACAGGGAAAACACAGGACACTTTTTCTTCAAGGAAACCAAAAACCATCAAGGTCCGCAAAATCATAACAATGCAGTGCTGTTTAAAAATTGTCAGTAGAGATACATGCAAGGACAAACGTGAAAGGGATGAACTGGAACAGCTGTCCCTGGAGACCCATTAGACTTTTCATTTGCATGGAACTGTCTGGCCATTAATAATGGTGTATATACTAATGAGTACCACAAACATAAATGCATGTGACCATGAAGAATGGGTCATCCCAGCCACCAGAAAAACAAAGGACCCATATTCCTGTGGTGACCGCAGTAAATACCAGAAACCCAGAAACAGGAGGATGGAGAGGAGCAGCTCTCTGAGAGGATGCACCACATTCAGTTGAAGTAGTTTAAACAACCTCTATACCTCCTTGGGAACACCCTAAACTCTCCATGCAATTTACTGTACACATGGCTGAGATCACCAATAAAAAATCTTCTAATATCAGATTACAAAATACACCAACATCTACAGAACACTTTAAGAACTTCATAATTTTAAATGCTAAGTTTACTTCCAAGGTTTTTTTGTTTATTTGTTTTGACTTGGGATGAAATTGAGCACATAGAAGGCAGCCTGACAGCTTAATTACAACAACAACAAAAAAATTGTGCTGCACTTCTATCCTCTTCACTAACCCAAATGTGTTCATGACCTGTCTATTATGGATATTTGATGCACCATTAAATATAGAAAATAGCATATTGTTAACATTTGCTGTAGGATCACTGCGCTTGGAAGAAGGTTGGTAGCTGAAGATATGGAACTAACATAATACTAACAGTTAAAGAGGCTACTGACAAACTACCAAGCAATCCATTTAAAACAGTAGAATACCTTTAAAAAAATTCTGAAAACATATTTTAAAATATGACATATTTCCTTCTGAATATCCAGATTTTAAAATGTTTAATCACTCTAAATTGCATAATTACACAGCCTAATACAGAAAACTATGAATATAAACAAACAAGTAGCTACAGATATTCTCTATATAACTTTAATATCAAGTATGTCAAGAAATATCCCATATAAATAACTAGGAAATATCCCATATAAATACTAGGAAAAAGGAAAAACAGGAAGTCATTACCAAATTAATAATTTTTGTACATGATAATGGCAACATAGCCATGGATTTATATCAGAGCTGCATGTCCAGCAATGATAACTTCTTTGAAAAAGAGTTTCCCCTGACTTTGTTGAGAATAATCTTTTAAGTGAGCAGAAATATCAGAAGCTGCACTTACATCATCTGTGCTTTGCAGACTTACTGTATGTCAATATTTCAGAATCATTTGTAACTCAGAAAACACAGTGAGAATTTTGGTTTGACAAAAGGCAATGATACAGGGACAGTTGCTCAGGTGGGGCTGATTATCAATAGATTCCTGAGGGTTTACACCTCTTGAGGATCTACCAATAAGTGTCACCCAGAAGGGTGATCAGAAGCAATGTTGGGCTAATCCTGGGTGCTTATTTTCAGCTGTTTTTACCATCATTACAACACTAGGCTGCAATCAAAACTCATTCATATGAAAAACTGATCAAGGGAAAAATAATTCCAGTTTGGAAAGGTTAGATGTGTTTCAGAACTGAAATTATAGGAAAGCAAAAATTTAACAAAATTTGGAAAAGAAAAAGTTTTGCACCAAAGAAAGGCCGTTCTCAAAAAGGAAATTAATTAGAAGCACGCTAGAGAAAATCCAAAGGAAGCAATTTTGCTTTCAACTTGTCTGCCTTTACTTCAGCTTTGGTGGACTAGAAGTGTTTATGGCTCTTTTATCTAAATTCACTTAACGTATATATTTATTGTATGTGCAAATTAATCCATAGTCTTATGAAGAGCTAACTTGTCTAAAACATAGAGGAAACCAGTTTTTAGTGCCAAACTTGTGTCTCATGAGAACAATCTTTCAGCTTAGTTTCTTTTGCAGTCTTTCTACTGCAGTACTTTCTTTTTAAATTAGTTCCCAGCATGGACAAAAGTGGGCATATATTTTTTTAAGAAAGAAACACTTTACAATTCTACCTACATTCCCTAGAGACAATTCTCTAACATAGTTCTTAGCCAAATAAAATCACTGCAGAAGACTAAGGGAAGCCAAGAATGAGTTTTGTCCAATGAAGATTTCATGGATTTTAGCTACTGACATTAATAAATTTTAAATCACTTCCCAAATGATAATTATATGTATTAGGGGTTAAGGAGTATGCCAGCTACCAATTAAATGCAGCCATTTAATAGCACAAAGTAGCCTCTCACAACAATTTAAGGCACACAGTGAGGAATACAAAATCCAATTAGAATTACAAGGGGAATTTAGCAGGGCAGAATTTAATTAGCAAAGATAAAATTTTGCCAGGAGACTGTGGCTAACACCACAGTGTTCTGAAATGTAAAGTGACAAGGAATATGTAGAAACAAACATTCGGGTCATAATTTATGTTGCATTTGCTAGACAGTTCTTCCGGTTGCATTTAGATCCTTGTTTCCCTTAGACTGCGGAAGTGCTGCTACAAAACTCTCTGACTCATTCCAAACTCCTAATCCCACCCAAGCAGTACTGTTGGAGCACTGAAATACGCTGACTTCCATAATTCTGCACACAGTTTAAATACCATTTATTTGCATCTTTCACCTCCTCTCTGTGAAGCTGCAGAGCTTCTTGTGAACAGCTGTAAGTGGCCAGAGGGACACAGTGTTGTACCCACACTACATGGCAAGTGGGCCAGCAGGGGTGTGAGCAACCCAGAGGTCTTTGCTCTCTTTGTCAGAGAACAAAGTCAAACAGGCAGGGAGGATGACCAGTGAGTGAAATTGGCTTCCTCGTTGTACAGCAGCAATGTCCCATCTGGGAGAATGGTCAAGACCACCTTCCCAGCCACATGTGCAGAACCAAAAAAACCTCAGTTCTATCATATTTTTCAAGTTAACTTAATTTGAGATTTTCTTAAATTCCACTATTTACCTTTTGCATGCCCAAAGTAGCAACAAGGACACTTACTTACCTAAAGGTATTTGAACACCTCCTGAAATCCAGATGACTAATTTTTTAAGTGGTCCCAACAGTAGAAGTCTTAAAAATTAACAAAAGCCTTGAACTGAATCATCACCATTTTCTGCTATATTCTTCTGGTTTAGTGTTTTTTTTTTTTTTTTTTTTTTTTTTTTTTTTTTTTTTTTTTTTTTTTTGGGAAAATTTTTTTTTTTTTTTTTTTTTTTTTACTTGTTTAGGAGAAAGTTGGTATTTGCTTTGATTCACATGCAAAACAACCCTGGAAACATACCCTTCATTCACAATTCTAGAAGGGATATCATGTCCAATAAGAGCATTTTCTATATCTGGCAAGTTGTTACATTCACTAACATTGTGAAATAAAATCCAAATACAATTCTACTATTTTCAATGACTGCAGTTAATGTTTTTCTCTAGATTCACTTCTAGCAACTTCATTAGCATTAACATCAAGTCACTGGACTACCTCACTGATGAAAGATGAAGCCATTGATTAAGCCATTCATTATATCCATCAGCATTATGAGTTAAAAATCCTATCCTATTAGTGATGAAAGGAAAGGAATACATATCAGAAACCCAGCATTAATGAACCCTACTCTTAGTAAATCCGCATGTAGCTGCAATGCAGGACAAATAAAGCATCAAGATTAAAGCTCTGAGCTTTGACAATTATATAAATAATGAGATAAAAAAAAAATTTTAAAACCTCAAAGCGAAGAGTGTTTCAAAAAGGTTAATCATTGCCTCAAGGCTGCCCTTTGAATAACAGAAATATGGAGCACCATTACTGTAATTCTCACATAAGAATTTAAATTCAGTTTAGAAATATCATTTTCATCATAAAATGAAGGTGTATGCATTGTATTTCTTTCAATTAATTTTACTGAAAGCAACATAAAGCCTTGTAATTTGGGGAATTGTGTATTAAATCTATATATTACTGGTCCTCCAAGTTAAGTGCTATAACTTAGGGTGGATGAAATAAAAGCAATCACTAGTAATCCTGAACAGAAAAAAGAATGCTTTAGAAGTTCATCTCACTAAGCCATCCAAAGCAATAGAAATTACTATATTTTCTGAAGTGGTTTTATTAAATATATTCAGCTTTAAAAAATCAGATTTATTTTCAAAACATATTTGTTTTTGTAAAGTTGCTTTTTCACTGGCAAGAAAGTCTCCAGGGCACGATATATGCTGTGTGACTGCTATTTGTTTGTGCACTGTGGGTTTCCTTCCAACCCAGTTCTCACCTAGAGCTTTTGGGTACCCTAACTCTGCTCTCAGTGAGCAAGTGATGTTAATTATCTGCTGAAAAGTGTCTGCGAGCTGCTGATTAAAGAAATGCATCCATTCCTGTGTGTGCACCTAGCATCAATTATAACCTGCATCTATAAAATCAGATATTTTAATTCTTCCCACAGCAGCACTGCTTTTAAATCGCTGCAATATATAGGAATCAACAATTGTAAGAGATTAAAAATTACTTAAGATACCTTAAGGGGGGTTTAGGTTCTTAAAACTTAATTGCTCTATCTGAAAAAAGGCATACTGAAAAAAGAATTGTAGCATAGGCTTGAATCTCCACTTAGCATTATTGCCCTGTCTCCAATTAGAGAAGATTTAATTGCTGTTATGCTGGTCACTATCGATTTTTTTTCACTGTGCCCTCATTCTGCAGCCACTGGGCTGTGATAAGACTTTTAGGAAAAAGGAAAAACAGGAAGTCATTATCAAATTAATAATTGTTGTACATGATAATGACAACATACCCATGGATTTATATCAGAGCTGCATGTCCAGCAATGATACCTTCTTTGAAAAAGAGTTTCAAGAACTCTTTACTGTTCTTTACTGAGATTACTGTTGGTAACAAGACCTGAGGAAATTTAGGGTGTGCAATGCACCACTCTGAGAGTTACTAGAAGTAGGAGGACAGGTAGGTGCCAAGGAAGAAACATCCTTCTGGTGCTTAGGCTGGGACTCACAGAGTCCTTTACTCATTTCACTGTGTAATGGCTGAAAGATCTCCACAGATTGATACAGGCAGAACCAGCAAAACACTTTTATTTTATTTTTAAGTGAAAAGTAACTTCAAGGGGAAAGGAACACACTCTTTCCTTTCACTTATATTCAATGAATATGAAATGAAAATTCCTGGAAAATTCTCTCTCGTCTCTACCTGATAGTGAACTTTTTATGCTTTTAACTACACGTAGCAACAATAGCAAAATAACAAAACAATCTGTCAGCAGTTCACTTTGGCTGTTCAATAGTTTAAACAGCAAATAAGTGTTTTTGTGGGAACACAAAGGAACTTTTGAATCACTTACATGCAGAGATCACTCTTGATTTAGATACAAGGCTCTACTTTATAATTGAGCTTTTTAAGACAGACATTCCACCTCTTCCATTGATTTTCTGTACATTAACTTGAATAACTAAACCAAAAATTTCTGCATTTGTACATATATCATTCACCTAGTACTTTAAATAGGGAACTGATGCTTTATAAGAAACAAAAATGCTACCTCATATTAGTTTATATACATATATCTGTATTTATATACACTGCATATATTTAATGCAGAACAATTTAAAGTATTTCAATTTACATGTACAGGTTTTTTCCCCACTGAGTATTTACAAGTTCCTCTTATTTTCTTAAGGCTATAATGAGCTATAGGAATATAGTACAGAATTTGCAATCACTGAGAAATCAGAAGTCCCCCACCCTCAGACCTCTCCTCCCTATCCTAATGACGTACTTGAAAAAAATCACAAATTCAGTTCAGAGAAAAAAAATAATAATTCCAATTATTTCTTTTCTGTCTAGGAATAACGAATGCTAAGCTGGATTAGCTGTTACTGAAGATTGCAGAAGTCCCACTTTATTGACATTTAGATAGCTTTGATCAATATGCAAGGCTGAGAAGTCACTTTAACATGAAAATTATTTTTGCACATAGTATTGTTTCTTCTTCATCCTAATAATGAATTGCCTTAATAAGAAAAGGCTTATAACTGAAAAGGGGCAAGGCACCTGTAAGAAAATTGAAAAATATGCAAGGAATATGCTTGAATACATGACTTTACCTTTATTTATCACATAATTATCAAAACCATCAGATTTAATCAATAAAAGCTGGGTTGATTCATGATGTAACTGTGCTGATCAGTGCTCTATTACTTTAGGCTTTACCTTGTAGATTTAACATATGTGATTTTCACACAGCAAAGGCAGCAATATTAAATTTAGCCTCTTTCCAAAATCAGATTTAAGTTCAGTGCTCAAGCAAATATGCTCCACACATTCCATATAAATTTTAGATCTTATCCTGTAAAAAAGTAGGTAATAGCATAATCTCATCATTTAAATTTGTAACCTCCTGTCAAACAGAAAGCCTCTCACAGCATCATATCTCCTCTAGATCTTTAGCCCTCAATTGACCTGACCTCTCACCTGTGCTGTCAGGATTTACACTACAGGAGAAGGAAAAAACCCCAAACAGAAAACACCAAAAAATCCCAACAAACCAGTTTCAAACCCATCCTACAAACCAGTTCAAAGCTCTGGCTGGTTGCAAAGATAAGAAAATAACTGTAGCATCCAAAGCATGACTTTGTTGAGCAAGTTTTGCTAAAAACTCTGACCTGAGGGCTTCTCATTGAATATTCCAGATCCTCATGTATCCCTGAGCTCTGCTGCTTTTAATAACATGGGAAGCAGGGCTTATTCTGATCTCTGTTCTGGGTTTTTTTATGGCTTTTTTAGTTCTTCAAAGAGTGTCTGTTTCCTGTGACAGACATTTATTCTCATACTTGATACTCTACAGTTTTATAAGAAAAGACAAAAAATTCTCTGTCCTTGTTGAAGATTGATTGAGACACAAAAGCAGGAATTTTTTTCCCCATTGCACACATTCTTATATGCAAATGCCCTCAATATTCAAAGTGTTTAGTCAGTCAACTTCCTATACAGTAAAAAATAAAAGGCTCTAATTGAACGTTTCAGATGAAAGAAGGCTGGCTTGAGAGTTTCTGAAAATTACACTCTCTTAACTAGCTAAATTCCAAGTCTTTCTGCATTTTATAAGAGAAAAGAAAAAAAAAAGTCCAAAGTCAAAGAAACAGAGAAAGGGGACCAAATAAGGAATTTATGCATATGTTACATAAATGCAATCAGGTGGAGTGCATTTAATCCCCTGGATTTCAATATACCTGCTCTATTTTTCAAATTTTGTTGGTATTGAAAATGTCTTGATTACCTGAAATAATTCGCTTTCCTTAAAAATACCTAGATAAATAATACTGAATTCCTTTTAAAAATGTTATATGTGAATACTGATAGGATAAAAAATCTTTTTTAAGTAAATATAGCAAAAATAGAATATAATCTATTAATTGTATTCAAGCAGGCCAGACGGCATATAGCTTGTAATCTTCAGCAATAGACAAATCAGATTAGTGCACTCTCATACACTGCCTAATGCTATCAATTTCTGCTTGGAATCTGTAAGAATGGCAAAAAATAATAATTGGAAAATTAACGTGTAACAGTCTATAGTATTATCTTATTATGCAGTTTGCAGAAATGGGACCAACCTGTGCATGGTGTGCTTTCTCTTGGGAGGTCATGAGGTGCCTCAATTATAAAACATGTGGAAGAGGAAAAGCTTTACAAAACCAGCTTTAAATAAGGAGATAATTAGAGGTAGAGAGGTACTGTTGATAGCAATCATTGCTGCTAACCTGGAAATACAATCAACTTAAGCAGTGGTTCCATAGTACAACTGTTTCCCAAGAGAAGCTACACTATATTTCACTTCTCTCACTATGGGCAGCTTTTTCCTAATGGTCTATGCTCCTAACAACCCAATCATTCTAGATTACAGTGGCTTCAACTCATGCAGTGGGTTGAAGCATTAATGTAGTATAAAAAGAAACTATAGCACAGATAGATGTCACCACAGGTCACAGACGTGAGCAAATTAGTAGTAAATGTAGAATCAGAAATCTGTTTCCCATTCTGTTGCTTTCCCACACCAGCTGCTCACCCCTTACTGGGACACAACTCTCATAAATGAGCTATCTTTAAGAGGTACAAATTTTTGTCAATCTATTAACAACAATCAGTGACCTGACTTACAAAAAGAAATGCACCTTGTTCTACACTTTAGAGCAGCACTCCTTATATGGGAATTTTCATTCAGGTCTCCAGGGCCTGGTGCCAGTGTGCACCACTTGGAAGTAGGTTACACTCCTGAGATATTTAGCATTTCCTGCTCCTCTTCCTTGTAACAATTGTACTCACATATCCATTAGCATTTAGTCACCAGTTTTCTCTACAAAATACAAATACAGCCAAAGAAATACCACTCATATGAGTATGGCATGATGCCACCAGGTTGGCTTTTAATTCATTAACCACACAGGAGTGAGCTGCAAAGGCTCTGCTCAACATATAGGAAACAGTGTTGAGTGATGGGCTGTGGTGCTATACCCTGGAAATTGAAAAAAAATTCAAGGGAAAAGTGCACACAATGTCAGACATTAAGCCTTGCTTCCGATGTTATGGTATTAGCTCCTCTAACCCAGATGACCAATCATTCCAAAGATTACTTTCGAATTAAGAAATTTCTCTGAGAGAATCTAGAGATATGAATACTTATAACACATAAGAGGGTTTTTTTTTCCTGCAATAAAAGAAGATGACTGAAGACACACCATCCAACAAATCATGATTATACCTAACCTGAAACCATCTCATTTTGAATGAACTACCATGATTAAAGCTTCTTCGGATTCAAATATACTTATACTAAGACAGATACTCATGGGCAAGCACTAAGACCCATGATCAATTGTCCAGATTATAGAGTTGCTGCTTGGATATAAAATGTACATTCCATAGACAAAGAATATGAAGATTTGAAGAAATTTCCAGTTTCACCAGTAGAATACACAAGACAGAAAATATATTAATTGTTGATGGTACAAAAGGACAAAATTAACATACTGAGAATTCTAAGGATTTTGACAGTGCAATTCAGGCTAGAGAGAGATTTAGCATCCCTAAATTCACAGTCCTAATCTTGAGACTCATACTAGACACCTGAACTCCATATGCAGAAACTGGAAAGAATGAACCTCCAGAATGATACATCCCCTTGTAAAATAGGTTTGATGACCTGATTTCATGGGGATGTTCAACTTTCCCATGGCAATATAGGTAGACCCAACAATTTATTTAGCTAGATCATTATCCTTAGGTGACCTAAACACTAACTCATAAGAAAAATGCTATTCTAAGACTGGTTTTTTATTTCTGTCAGCATTTAGAGCAGCTCAGCAGATTCACAAAACACAGGGACATTCTCCTGAACTGAAGGATGAAATTGCTTTTAATACTGGTCTCATATTATAGGGGAAAAAATGACAAAAAATATTATGCAGACACAGCTCCAAGCCACAGTCATGAAAAAATATTTCAATTTACCTATGAACTGTGCCATTTTTATATCTGCTATAAGCTGTGGACATTGTTAGTCTCAAGAATTGCAAAGCATCACAGATACATGGAGTGTGCTGCTAGCATGTACCTGAACATTAAAAGGACTAATATTCTCCAACATCTTTCTTCTCTAAACGATATGAAGAACAAAACATGGGGGCTCTTAAGCCCAGCAGTAGATCCCTCTAGTTGAAATCTGTTCCTTTAATTCACTGTCCTATATACTTGCATTATGACATAAACCACAGTAAGGCAATCACACAGCATTTTACCCACTCAACTCTCCCTACCACACATAACAAGCCAACAGAGACTTATTTTTCTCTCAGATACATAAAATATTTCAACAGCTGAAAGTAATTGTGTACATAGATATCTTTTGTGGCAACCCTGTGCTTTCCTGTTACAGAATCTACAAAACTGTGTATTGATTTCTCTGCCACAATCATGAGACTTTAAAAAAGCAAAAAAAAAAAAGAGAGAAAAGGAAGAATATATGAAAGAGGTATAATATTTAGTTGCATATATCTTTCAGGGTATCCAGAAAATCACTCAGAGCAAATGTGATCTGAATACATATGTGGTAATAACTTTCATCCTTATTTTAAAGGACTTCTTCCACAGCAATATATTGGACAGGATTTCCTTAGTCCTCCTGTAATGTATCTAAAATAATTATTAAATTAAAACCTAGCTTTTAAAAATTGGAATCTATTTAGACAACTCTAAGAGCAGCCAGAATCCAGGGTGCCCAATCATTTGTGAAGAGCTGAGCCCTTCCAAGCCCTCACTGTAACAGCACTAGGAGTGATAGCAAGTTTCCCACTTGGGCACTGATCTTTCCCTGGTGCTGGAGAGCTTGGGGCAGTGACAGGGCTGCCATGCCTCCCCAGGGAGCACTGAGCTGGCAGGGACATGCCATCCCCTCCACACTGCTTTGCACCTTGCTGCCCCAGAGCTCTGCCTGGAGATGCTTCTTCACCTCACACGCAAAGAGAAGTGGCTGCAAAGGGCCGATCACAGTGTTCAGCACAAGTTTACCTCGACCAAAAAAATGGTAGAGATACTTCTGTTCTTTGTCACGGTATTTGATTAATGAGTGTAAGTATCGCCACTGGCATAAAGGATATGAGAAAACATTTTAACTGAATCACATATGGGATTTTGGCAAAATCAGATGGTTCATTAGTGATACATTACAGCCTGTCACATTAAAAATCTTGCCCATCAAAAAATATTTGAATTAAAAACCCTTCCATAACACAAAATATATTGACACTTAGGACCAATATGGATTCTGGAACCTCACCGTGACTCAGAATTTCTTTCCACATTTCTATAAAACCAAGCAGCACAGTAATCAAACCAGTCGTTTATAAATTGCAGAACATTGAAATAATTCAGGATTTTTCTTCAGCATTATAGACACAGCTTTTTCAATTCCAGTTTCGCTGGAAAAGACCTTCACTTGATTATTCCCATATGAAATTATTTCTGTCAGAGCTTTCTCTGAACGAAGTTTTGTCTTTCATTTGTATTTCTATCAGGTCTTTTTCCTGGGTACACATGCTAATACCCGGAGCAGAACAGAAGTCAGCAGCAACACAGATTTCCACAGAGCAGGCTGCCGGTCTTCGGCATGCTTCAAACTAGATGCATAATTTCTCTTTTCATAGATGTATAGAGAGAAAAAAAGAAGAGTTTTGGTTTTGACACTAAGATTTTCTGAATAAAACTTGTTTTTTGCATTGTTCTACAAAGATGGCAACTTTTGTTATCCTAATAAATTAACAAGAAAAGACATCTCTGTTGCAATCATGTTACATAAACATCTCACCGACAGAGATATATCATTAGATTATATTTTGAGCTCCCATATGTCAACTAGAATTCGTGCTGAAACCACCTTACAATGCAATCTTTATGACAGATTTCTGTGGATTAACCAGCTTCCAGTTTTCTCTGACATTTTGTTAAAACTTTAATACTCTAAGCACTGTCGTTTGACATGCCACTACTTTTGCCAAGCACAAACATATGCTACAAAAAGCAAAGGCTGCTCTTTGACTTATTTTTCTGTTAGCAAGAAAAATATTTTGCACTGACACTGCATATTGTTTTAAAAGGACTTAGCTGAATAATACTTTAATTTATACATGTGAGACTTTGCTTCCATATGTTTTGTTACTTTCATCACAGTCTGTTTAGATAGAGCATGGTAATAGTATGAAACTCACTGACTTTAAATGTGCCATCACTACCTTTCCCTATCATAGCAGTAACCTGCTAAGGTTAATCATTGGAAAGAACTTCTTTAACTAAGGAGCAGGACAGAATAAAACACACATAAAATGATGATGACTGAAGACAGAAAATAGACAGGCTCTTTCTGCTTTATGGCTCATAGCATAGATGACACATTTCGCAAGCGCACTGTCAGAAGAGTTCCCTGGTATATCCACATTTGAATAAAATGTACTGTCCTATCATGAAGAGAGAAGGCTGAAAGGCGTCTCTGAAGGCTGAAACTTTTTTCTTGAAAAATCTTAGGTTAATAAAGATGACTTCCAGATTTGAAACTAGAGATAATGAGAAGTCACATGGCATGAAGTATCTAAGACTAGATTTCTGTTTCATTCCTGCATGTTCATCTGAAAATTCCTGGAAATACTCGCTGCAATACGTGATCTTCAAATGATGCAGCATGTCATTCCCTGCCTTGCTGAGTCAGCTCTGTAAAGAAAATTGGAACCACCTCCTCACCATTTCTTCTTCGCACTGGTCTCCTTTGAGGTTTTAGGACTAGCTAGAACTAATATCTGATACCCAAAAAATGATTCCTATTAAGCAGCAATATAAGAGGAAACTTACAAAAAAAAAAAAAAAAAGGTGAATAACCCACCCTAATTTCCAGAACAAAACATTGGAAGAAAAGCAAAGTTAACAGAAATACATTCGTTCTTAAACAGCAACACAAAATAGTGCCAGTTTCATGAACGCCTAAGAGCCAGCCATACTGACAAACTGAAATTGCTCAAAAACCAGCAATGCCACTGTTAGGACATTTAAAATGAGGACATTTTAAATAATATTGCACATTTTTGGGGCTTTTTCTTTTACTGTCATAAGCAACAGAAACAAAGAACACATACACAGTACTGATGCAGGGTAGCAATTTCTCTCTCAGCAAAAATCCCAAAAAAGCCCAACCACCAAACCCTCTAGTATTCAGTCTCTTTTAAACTATTTTCATAGCACAGAAATTACACACAAGGTAATAGAGAGAGGATAACTACTTCCCAAGGCTATTCCAGAAGAAAACCTGAGACAAATTTACAAAGTCACAGTCTTTTATAAAGCTCAACATGTTCTGTGCCTGCAAATACTGAAAGATAAACATATCTATGTATAATCACTACTCAATATGTACAGCAATATAATTGTTATTTGCTGATGCTTGTATGCACCTGAAGAGGGAGTGTACATCACCACAAGGAGAAAGTGTAGACAACCTTCTACGAGAAAATAAATCAAAACAACCTTTATGATCTTGATTATAATCAGAGGTGCCCGTTCTAGCTCTGTTTCAGACTGATAGGAAGAAAATGCAAATATAGTTGTTGAGCAAGATGTTGAATTCTTCATCTGTTTATCAAGCCTTACTCTAGGGTTTTAATCAACTGTTTATACAATGATAATTTCATGCTGGTGTATCTGTCATTTATGCAAAATCTATTTATCAGCAAGGTTAGGGGCAACTGTACCTCCATAGTTCCTGTCAAATGGATTTCTGCTTGTCTTGAGAACCCTCCTGGTGTGGACCATCAGGGTCCAGATGCAGGGTGAAAGTCTATTCCTGCATCTCACACTGGTTTTCTTTGTACTTCCTATTCCCACCATCTCCACTTTGAACTTTCACTGCTACAATTTCAGATCATCACTTCTTGTCCTAACCAACATGATAGAGAACAGAGTATCCTCTTCCTCTGCAGTACATCACACATCTCTTCCTTAAATTTCCTTTTACCAGAACAATTCTTTCTTCTAAGTCATGTTTTCTAGGACTTGGGTTAAAAGGGACTTTCTTGCTATGCCTTGGATATTCTCTAACTGATACAAATTTTTCCTAAGTGCAGCCCTTGAAAAGATATAGCCTGACCACCATGTATTGCCACCATGGGACTGAACATTAAAAATTCAGTAATTTTACAAATAGCACTTCCATTTATAGACCCTGATGTGAGCCTTACTATTGCTGCCAAGGAATCAGTGTCACATCATAATCCATGATATCTCCCCAAGGCTTGGATTTTTTATTTTGTTTTGATTCCCACACCCCTGCCCTGGGCTGCCATTTACACCTAGTTATTTCCCAGTTTTGAGATGCCAGTATTAGATGTAAAATTGGGAATTTGATTTTTTTCAGGCCACCTCTCTAGCGAGAACCATGAAAACCTAACTCTATCCTTTCAACCTGCACAAATGTTTTGAAAGTTCCATAATCTTCAGATCATGAAATGAAAACAGTGAAGAGGGACTTGATAAAAAATTGTTTCCTTCCTGTAAACTCAATAATCATGTTCATGTTATTTTCCAAATGTGGTTTTCTCTAATCCATGTTTTCCCACCTTGTTTATAAGAATGTCATTCAATACAACATCAGGAAACTTATTAATGTCAAAATATAGGACATCTACTGCCTCCAGCAAACAACTCTGCTGTTCAGAAATCATCCAGGCACCACCACATGGGACTCACTTATGAAGAGGAGTGTTAGGTTCAAAATGGAAAAGCAGTCACAAAAATAGGAGATATTTGCATTGGCAGGGGGAAGATACACACAGCTGACCATTTTTGCAGACTAGAGATTTAAAAATACTAATTGGGCAAACAATTCTGTGTTCATTTAAAATCATTAACATTTTCAACTCTTACTGTGACTGCCCAAAGGTGATTTTTCTCTGGAGGCTGTGCCTCTAACAGTTCCATTGTACTGGCAGCAGCCTTGAGGGCTCCTCAGCTGGCACAGAGGATGCAAAGTCTCCCTGTGCTGCCAGCTTTGCAAACACTCTGGTACATGTTTTATTAAAGAAGGTTTAGAAAGGAGAGCAATCCCTTATTGATGATTCAAATACAAGAACTCAGAAAACAAATAACAGGTTCAGCATGGAAATGTCAGTAGTGAGATGGAGTTATGGGGACACTCCCCATAATGTGTCAGGGCAGACACACAAACTGCATTGACTCTTGACATTTGTTCCACAGCCCAGGACAGATCGTTAAAGGTAGTAAGGAAATATCTAGCAATAACATTTCTGAGCCAGAAGGGAAAGACATACATGCACTTACTCCTACAAAGGCAAGTGGTGACAGAAAACATAGAAGAAGGCAATGACAATTAAAATCCAAACAGCCCAGAACTGCTTTCATAGCCATAAAGGTTACATGCCAATTTTCTGTGGGCATCTGTGACATCCTTTTAGGAAAATACTCAAGAAAAAAAATTCTGGTAATAAGCATGTCTGGAAATAACATGGGAACGTGAAAGGAGTCACCTTGGTTTATAACAGCTGTAAAGCTGGTGCTGGGCTCCCATCCTGACATTTGTGGGATTTATTACCAAACTGTTGGTCTCTGAGTGCATGAGAATGTGGACTTTGTGGAGTTTTGAAAAAGTTCTGATGCTTTGGAAATAGCTGGAATTTTACGCATATGTGCAAGACTTTTTTCATTGCTCAAGAGACCTGTGATAACCTCACCCTTCTTTTATATATGAGAAAAACAGTAGTTAAGTCAGTGTTCCCCCTCTTTTGTGCACTGAACATTAATAAGCAGGAATAGATATTAGAAATTTTTTTATGTCACTCTAACAACCTGAAAACTGAAATCATCAACATCAAGCGCACAGCAATTGAACTGGCTGGGTTCCTTTTTAGGAAGATTAGAACCCTTCATGTTCAGAAAAGAGAATATTGAGGAAGGCACCAACTCCAATAGACCACCTTTTCTCTCTTAATATACCCTGGAAATTACAGCACTTTTTCATGCTTTACTATCATAATTTTTAAGAGATGTCATACAGAGCATATAGACAGGTAAAAAATAGATATGGAATGAATAAGCCGTCCCACAGATTCAATCATTAGCAAGATTTATGGAATGCATGTGCATTCCATAAGCCAGCATGTCTACTCGTACAAAACAAATTTCTGAGATATCTATCTGATCATACACTTCCTAAGGCCTTTTTGCACTAGTTTGATCAACTTAAATTGCAAAAATAGGTAATTTAGCTGCAGACACAGAGTAAATAACACCCAATCATTTCCTCATCAAAAACTGTTGTAAATAAAGAGAACTTCTATTTAAATGTGTTTAATTAAATTGTTAAATTTATTCTGAAAAGCAGACCAATTTTCAAAATCAGTATTTATTTTTGCATTTCTTCCCTTAATTGTAATGCTGTATGGTAAAACATTGCTATATTGACAGATCAAAAACTGCCAGTCAAGAAGGATTTCATGCTGTGTACACTGAGGCACTGATGCCAAATTTGGGAAACAGACAATCACAGGACACAGGATCCCCTTGAGACAACACAAAGCACCTTGTCCAAATGGCAATTGGAGCAGACTGACCTCACATCTTTGACATCTATGAGTAGCCATCAAGAAAAGACTGTGCAAATTTGTGTGAACAGTAAAAATCTTATTTAGCCACTCTGTCACACAGATGACAGCAGAATGCTTCCATGGGTAAAACTCCATGCACTGATGATATGTTCCCAAGAATCTGGAATACAAACCCCCTTATTAAAGACTCTGGCTATCACCACACATCAACAGTAACAAGTATTAGAGAGACCAGCAACACTTAGCTCAAAAGAGGTACAACACACTTCAGACCACGTGTTCCACTTGCAACAATGATGACTTGAGATGGGAACATCTCAAGATGTTATACAAACCTCTTTAAAGGGTGACAGCTTTTGGTTAACATTTATTTGGTCAGATTTTTGTGAGAGATAAGGACTCTCAATCTCTTTTAGTCGTATTGACTAGAAAACTACACTGACATCAGCTGTTCCTATCTCAAACAAAAACAGAACTTTAAAGTTCCAAACACACTACAGAAAATAATACTGACTTATTGATAGATCTGCCTTCTGCAGACAGCTGCAATGCAATGGACAAAATCTAAGACAACCAAGGGGCTGAAAATAGTCCAGGTTAAAGTGCACAGAACTCCACATCAGATCATCTGCCCTTCTTTGATTCTGTAAGAACAGATGTACACTATCTGCTAATTATCTTCCTCTATGCAACTGACTCCGATATTTTGCTCAGATATTTTTAGAGCATACTTTGATATTTTTATCATGATTGGAAAAACAATTTAGATAACGAAAGATCTAACTAAAAGGCTTGCCTAGTCATCATTCTCATAATTATTTAGGGCTTACATTCATCCTTCCTATGGAAGCAGTTTGCAATCTATTCTGAACTAGAGATGATAGTGCTTGAGCTGAGAGCTGATCTTACTTCTTTGAAGGTCAGACACTCACGAAATAGCCATTATGCATAAGCAAACTAAGAAATTTAGATACATATTTGTAATAACAGAATTATAAACCCTTAATACAATGTATTTCCTCCTTTTTTACAGCCTGAGTTCATTTTTGGCTTGTCAAGAGGCCTCATATATTGACTTACGAAGATGTGAAACCAACACTGCTGTATTTTCAGTCCCAGCTGGAGTCTCCCTAGTGAGCTGTATCCTACCTTCTGGCTAAAATACTTGCCACAATTATCCAAATCCCTGAAGGTAAAAAGGACTTTAAAAACCCCCAAAAACCCAAACAAATTAAAAAACAAAACCACACAGAACAAACAGCTGCTTTAGGTTACCTTGTGTTTAAGGAAACACACTGCATTCCAAATCACGGTATTTTCCCGGTAAGAAAAATATCACAAAATGACATTGTTTCTACATAACCTGACATCCTACTCACCTCTAGAGCAGCCATATTAACATCTCAGTATTCATTCACAATAACACTTTTCTAGTCCAAGAAGAAACAAACTCATAGTAGTAGTCAGAGGAGCTTGACATGGTGGGAGGTGCTGGCTAATGCTCAAGCAGGAAAGACCTGCACCAGCCCTTTCAATAAAAGCTCATCTACCAACAGCAGATTTCATACCCAGAAAAAAGTAGTTTTAAATGCCTGTTCATACATGGCCATTAAAACTATGAAAATCATCCTTAAATGATGATTATATCACATTATTAAATGATAATTTAATGTCTGGCAAAATTACGGCCATACCATTTGCAACAGGCATATTGACATAATTTATCAAGTATCTTTTTTTAAATTCCTTAAAATCAAAAGCAATTTGACATCCAGCCATAGAACAAAGTGTCTCTGAGTACAGTTTCAAGACCAAATAAGAGCTAAGACATATGTAAATATGTGCAAATAAGAATTCACTGTTCAGTTACAAAGACCTATCTTAAAAAAAAATTGACTAAAAGTCTGCTCATGGATTACTCAGCAGCACAAATTGACAGGAATGTGCACAATACAAATGCTACTTATATTTGCATCACTTTCAAGAATCTCCATCCAAGATAAAGATTTTTTTTAAAAGTATAATATATTTTAATACGCAATTTTTGTATGTAAAAATAGAAAAATTATCTGACAGGCATTCAGATCTCACAGTCATCTTCTCTCAGCAGATTTAAAAAACTTACCATGTTTTGCTGTGTTCATAATTACATTACGCTCATAATGAAACACACAGATACAAAAGTTAAAAACACAATTTTATTTTTAAAAGAAAGTTAACATATTTAGCAAGCACCTTGTACTTTTATAATGCAAGCAAGATTCCCACACCTATACAATCAATTCTACAGTGGTACCAGCAGTACATAAAGGGTCATTGAAAGGGGAAAAGGGGAAAAAATGGGAAAGGGGGAAGAAAATGAGAAAAAGAGAAAGAAGAAAGAGAGGAAAAGACAGGAAAAGAGAAAGATGAAGAAAGAGTGGGAGAAGGAGAGAAAAAGATCAAAAGAGCAAAGGAGAAAAAAAGAGATGGCTATGCTGTACATAGCACACTATAGGGTAAAATGCTAATTTTGGACGTAGTGAGATGCCAGCTTTTCTGCCATCACAGCAAAATGTAAAATCCAACTCTTTAATACCATCTTCCCAAAAAATGAATAAAATTCGAGATGAGTAAAAGATAGTTCTTTGTGGACAGAAAGACGACAACTTTGACAGGAAGTTAGGCTGATTTTGTGGGAGAAGAGCGTCATGCATTTACCTATGTGGAACTTGCAGGACTTGAAGAAAGTTGTTCTTGAAACCTGAAAGGAAAGCAATACTCTAACTAGTACATGTGCACAGTATCATCACTACCTGCTATCCTACAGCAGCATAAACAACTTATGGCATAAAGGCATTGCACTTGCAGTACTTTAATGCACATCTGCTCTCTTGCACATTCCTGTTAGATGTATGTGGACAATGAGATGTTCCTTGGCATGGATACCATCTCTAGGACAATAATGATAGAATAGAGTCTCTAATGTTACTCTTTATATTACTCACTTTTGGTCTGCAAAGAAAAGAAGATAGAGAGGGACCATAGCTAAAACAAAAAAATTCTACTGTTGTACTCTTTGCCCCTTTACAGAATTTTCCCCAGATTGTGTGTCAGGAACAGGTTACAAGCATCCAGACACAAAAAAATCCCCAAAGGAATAAAGTCATAATTCACAAGCAAAAATGTAACTTACCAGTATTTCAGTATCACTCGGGTTTTCTGTGTAACATTTTGGTGCAGATCATTCTTCCAGAAGTCAGTTATTGAAGGGGTGATTTTTCCAGGCTGTGCTCAGCAGAAACAAACTCTTGGTTCCTTGGAGTCCCCTGATTTTCACTGACGGGCTTCCACACAGTCAGATTCAGGTGTCTGATGTGCTTATAAGAAACTTGTTCCCTTAGCAGCCCACAACAGGTATGTTTGCCTTGAACAAAGATGTGTCTTATATCGGACAAATACTCACTTCTAATGTATGTTGACTGTCAATTAACGGTTTAAGAAAACTGGCTAAAAAAAATCTGGTGATTTTACCAGGAAACTGATGTGTAAGTTTATGCAAAATCCACCAAATATTCAAATAATGAACTTTCACACATCAATAAAGTACCTGTATTCAGCAGAGTACTTTACTCCATGCAATTGCACATTCCTACTGTTACAAGGTGTTATTTCCAATGTTGCGCAGTACCAGCTCACATCATTTCTGAGTGGAAAGGTGTGTTCTTACACATAGAGCCAAATACTGACTCCCACATTGTTTCTTCTTTTATGTTACCTCGTTTTTATGTAAGATTATTGACTGGGCTAAGGTAACATCTCGAATTCTGTCTGCAGTGACACATCAATCACAAGACGAGACAGGATTGCTCTGCAGCTGAGGAGTAGAAGTATGGCATACCAGAAGTTCCAAATCTCTGCATTTCCAATACATTCCTGCAAAACTGACTAATTATAATCTGTGCTCCATACCCAATAAAGACAACTTGTGTGTTGTACAGTCATAGAATATAGAGAATTGCCTTTTAAATATAGCCTTTTAAATGCATGTAACAATGAAGATATTACTGAACAAAACATGATAATGTAAATTCTGAGATTATTATCCAGGGGAAAAGAACCCTTATTTTGAGAGTTTTTAAACCTTAATAAGCAGTGACAGAGACCCTTCAGTCTATGTAATGGGAATAGTACCTTTGTAACTGAACAAAGAGATATGGAACAGACTATACCACACCAGATCACACCACACCAGATCATACATCGAAGAAAAACTGTATAGTTAACTCTTTGTTAAATTACAGAGCTACTTGTACATCATACTGATTTATTCAGAGCATTGTCATGGTATTGTCATTCTGTTAAATGACTTAACTTTTTCACAATGCAGGTCATGCAGCGCTTAGGTTCTATTTCAGATCAATAACAGTAAACACTTATTCCCGATTCTGTAAGGCAGATGTAGCCTCCCAGGACAGGATAAATCAGATAAAAAACTTCAATTAAATTTCTTGACTGTTATGGTCAGGCACTGAAACAGATTTTCTGGGGAGGTTTTTCAATCTCAGTCCTTGGAGATTTTCTAGACCAGACTGGACAAAGCCCTGAGTAACTTGGTCTGACAACAGTGCTGGCCACTTTTTTAATAGATCAGACTAAGAACCTCCTGAGGACCCTTCCATCCTGAATTATTCCTGAAGTATATCTTGAAATATAAGTACATATTAATCTACTTAGTGGCTTCTCTTTCCTCATGTAAAAAGCAGCAGTGAAAAAAATACACCTGTATTATCACATAAGAAAAAAAGGGGCAAAATAAAGTCCAGCTCTTTTATAAATACAACGTAAATTATAAAGACTCTGTTTCTCTCAATCACTTAGACATCCTTTCCTTTATAAATGTTCATTCACAAAGCATTTTTGAGGCTACTTAGAGTAATAACAGTATTATTCATATTTCATTTTTACTCAGAACAAATGCATATCATGAAAAAGTTTATCTAAGAGTTAGAATTTTTCATACATAAAAGATAACTTGAATTTCCATTCAAATTATTTTGGAAAGAGTGTGAAAAACACACTCTAAGTGGCATAGGTATCATATATTTCTAAAACTAGAATAGTTTCCCTGTGTAGACCTGCACACTAATGCAACATCTCAAATTTGCAGTAGCGCTTTCCCACATCAACTACAGTGGTGTTAGACTGATGGAAGACAGAAGAATTACCCAGAGGATAATTCTGCCAGCACTGCCAAAAGTTGGATAATATAAGGCTGAATTCTTTTAAAATGAATGATTACTGTCATAAGCAATACTAACTTTGACTTCAATATATAAACTTAAGACACAGGAAAATGGGACTGCATCCAGTAAGACAAAGTAGCTTATATTTGCTAAATACAGGTGGAATTTGATCGCTCTGACTACCAGTACCAAAAAACATGAGCAACTGAAAACAAAATTAACTTGTTTCACAAAGCTCTCATCATTAGCAAGGTGTGACCAAGGGATGAAAAGACTGTAATTTTTAACTTTGCCAATGCTGCTTCTAATTAAATTTCTTCTCTGTT
This sequence comes from Vireo altiloquus, assembly GCA_013396875.1. NCBI lineage: Eukaryota > Metazoa > Chordata > Aves > Passeriformes > Vireonidae > Vireo > Vireo altiloquus. Next base: position 261,017 of record VZRF01007981.1, read on the forward strand.
ATTCCACCAAAGCAAAATAATGTTTCTAGGCTTGTCTACTTGAAAGGTCAATCCTTCCTCAACCCAAATCTAATGTCATAATCAAAACTAAAGATGATCTTATTATTCACTCAGGCTTCTACTTGATCAAACAAAACCAATGAAATTCTTTTCCTGTTCAGTGACCAATGATGCAATATTTTGCATTTGAACATCAATAAGATAAAGAAAACTTGGAGTTTGGAAAAAACCAAAACTAAATCACCCAAACAAAAAAATTCCAACCCTGCTGCAGAATACAGATATTTCATTTCTTTAACAAGAGCCACTGAGGAAGGTTAAGCTCATATTGGAGAGATGAATCTCCAACTCCTATTTGAAAAACTTAGGCCAAATGGACCAGTATCAGTGACCCAAATACAGAGCACACTCACTGGTCTGGTCATTTGGCTTGCTCCTGAAGCAGCAAATTTAATTATTTTTAGAGAACAGAACTTAATGAGCGTTGCTGCATCTTGCCCCAGTCCAACTGCTGTCTGTGAAGAAAGAAGGGATACTTTTGCCAGGGTAGGGTAAGAGTTGATCACTTTTTTTTTGTTGCTGTTGTTTTGTAAAGAGCTTGTCAAATTTCATCTGAATCCACAGTTTTGCAGTGACTCAAATATTCATTTTCTCATCCTTCCCCCACTTAAGTAATTCAGCATTAGCTGAACAGCATTAGCAAGAGCACTGGCATTAACTGTTTGAGTTGCTTAAGTAACCTGATAATATGGAGAATAAGCCATTATTAGCTTTCAGTAGCACTTCCATCCCTTACAATGAAGAACCTAACTACATGTGCACTCCAAAGAAAATAATGAAAACAAAATATAATCTCAGCTAATGCACTACATCCTGCTAATGTATGTAACAATATCATGACTTTTCCAATAGCACTTAAAAATACTTATTTTTCTTGAAGAAGTCACCAGTTGCAAGGCATTTGAAAAGAGTACCAGACCTACAGAAAAAAATTTTCGTAAAGTATAACATTTTATAGCTGAGATCCTAAAAATTAAAACAAAAAAAGGTGAATATTTACTTAGTAAAATTCATACTTTCTCAAAACAGGACTGTAAAGTGCTAATCCATCAGCTTTCCACACTTCTACATAATTTATTGGATATAAGATTATCAGAGCTTTTGTAAGAAATATTTTCTTATATCTGCACCATCAGAGGCCTTCTTGGACATGTAGTTTTCTTTCCCCAAACCTTAGCAAATATATTTTACACTTTCTGAATATGGACTTCTTGAAAAGGGCCCTTTTTGTTTCCAATAATCCCTTGATAAAATGCTGGGTTATTTGTAATAAAGAAAAATTTACTCTTGTTCAAATGGAATATAAAAGGCAAAATGCATTAAAATTTTTAAAACCCTGGAATTCTGTTTTCCATATTCAACTGTAGAATGATAAAAATTAAAAAAAAAAAAATTTAAAATTATTAATTTCTCTGTGGAAATCTGTGTTGCCAATATGGTCTGGGGCTGATAGGCATAGATTAGATATTTGTACACTGCATTCTCTTTTAGATTTAACCAGGTAGCTTGAAGGTATTAAGACTGTTGCGTAACTCCTGCACAATTCTTTCTTCATTTGCAAACAGTACATCACCTTGTTTGTGCTATGAGAGCTCCCAGGATGAAGAGACTGCTGCAAAGATGTACTGAGATAAAATGAAAAAAGGAAAATACTTACTTCTTGCCTACCCATAGGGTAATATATCTCCATAGGGTAATATTTGAGCTGCAGTCTGAAAGCCCAACCAAAGTCCCCAGGTGGGTGTGGGGGTGTGTTATCAAAACCTTACAAACACTGGTTCACTGGTACACAGCTCATCCTGATCATATGCACTGATGGCGAGTCTAAATTTCCTCCCCCTCTTCAGACTACCCAGAAGAATCATCTTCTACTGGGGATTATTTTAGCTCTTCCTGAATCATCCTATCTGCACACTGAAGAGGAGTCAAGGATTTCCTGTTCATTTTCAGTGTGCATTATGCCACTGAAATTATACCTTTTCTCTTAGCATACTTGAGATGAAATTACTGAGGACAAATAAAGAACAAAGTACCTGTCCCAAGTAAGCCACACTAAAAGCTGATGGTGCCAAAATGGCAATGGACATAGGTGGAATTCATCACTGTTTGCTAAACAGCCCATGTCTCTTTTCCAAACACAGTGCTCTACAGGTTTAATCAGGAGATTAACCTAATTAGGTTAGGTTTAATCTCCTAATCCAAATTAGGAGATCTGAACATGGAGATGATGAACAAGATGAAAAAGGTGTGCTTTGATAAGACTACCTTCTGCTGATAAAGGAATATCCTCTCTGCAAGGGTCATGATGTAAAAGAGACTCAGCTGAAGAGACAAAGGGGATGGAATACACATTAAGTTTGATAAAAGAAGAAGGAAGAAATTAACAACTTTTAAAATTTTAGCTGTCAGTGGTCCAAGAGTCATGTGCAATTGTTGGAAGTGACGTGTTCCCATGGTATCCTTCTATGCTGGCCTCACCCCTGGGGATCGGCATGGCATCAAACAGATTCACCTCTAGCCCAAAAAAGCCTTTCATGGTCAGTTCCTGGAGTTCTCCCATTTGTCCCGTGTGACCTGATTACAGCCTTGATCGATGGCCTGAGCAGCCATCTGCAAAATACTCAAAGCTTCAGCAAAAGGCTGCTTTGATTTCTTTTCAGCACCTTAAAAGTACTCGTAAAGTCACCTTGAGCACACAAAGATGACTTCTCTTTCTCTTGTTGATAAGCTTTCACAGATAGTCTGATCAGAAAGTGTTTGGTACTGGGCTGCACTGCCACGGGGAGGAATGATACTCTTTTGACTCTGTTTCTGGCTTTTTCCAGATTCTCTTACTGAATGGAAGTTTTTAACCTAGTGTGCTTCTCTGGTGGTTTTATCATGAAGTAGAAAAAAAAATCTAACGATTTCTGCTCTAAACACCCCAGGTTTTTCCATGTATCAAATGTCCTGAAAACAGTTATTTCTCATTCATCAGCAAAGCAGTCCCCCATGCCTGTGGGTGAGGGCTTTGCCCTGGTCAGTATAGCCACACGGGAAGCTCCCTGTCTGCTAAGGCTTCCGACAGCAGGGCTTTGATGTGCTTCTTTAATGCCACATCTTTAATACACTATGGAAGGTATTTCTGAGGATATGCTTCTGAGGAGAAACTCAGTGCATTCTTGTTTGTTCCACAGCAACAAAGAAATGGAAAAAAAATACCAAAAAAGCACTGTCACAAGGCAGATTCTGAATTTTACCTCAGTATAACATAAATATAGCTAGGCCAAATACATATAGAAACAAGAGAAGAAAGAACTGAAGTAAATTTTTGTCTTTATGTGGCACTACATAACTGAAATGGACAAAGGTCCAGATGCACCAGATGAATCTTGAATAACTGCATTTAAAAATATTCAAAAGAATCGCAATAATTTCTGTTGTGCTAGAGGATGTGCAATATTATATTTTATTAGTTTATAGGAATATGAAGTATTCATCAAACTCCACTGTACTTCTTATTACCTTTGAGCTCTCACTAGTCTTATGGTTGATTAGCTGAGACATTCCTTTCAACAGTTACAATTCCAGAGAGGCAGGAAACAACAGAGAAATAAAATTATTCTCAAGAATCATCAGAAACTCAGCAATACAAACTGCAGTGGCAGAGGTAGGGTGCAGAACAGAGAGGTATTTACTGAGTCAAGTCAATATTCAACTAAAAAGGAAAAAGCTCTGTGTTGCCTGCAAGTTGGGTAACCAGAAAATGAATATATAGGAAAATTGGTTTCCCTCAGGTATTACAACCCTGCTGTTCAGTATGTTGGAGAATAACAAAAGAAAGAGGAAAGTAGAATAGCTCAGAGTAGACCCCCTTGAACATGATAGCCCACAAGTTTAAAAGCATCTTAGCAAAGCTGAACATTCAGCAAGCTTCTGCCTTTAAAGGACTTCAGAGTGTAACTAGCTATACACGGAAAAAACCCCAGGATTTCATTTCTCAAAACTGATACTTTTTGAACTAATGGGGAATAGTTCTCTCTCACACTTTCAGCATCTCACTGGGACTGCTCTAGACTAAAATAGAAAAAATGCTGTCTCCTGTATCTGAATAGACGATATCATCTCCTCTATGTCATGTTTTATATTTTATATATAACCCTTTTTCCTGAGAATTTTTACTTTGAAAATTATCTAGATTTATGCAAATCTAGGTTAACAAAAACTTTATATTGGCCACAAATTTCAGTAAACACTATGATGTGGAAAAAAAAAAAGTAACTCAAGCATTTAAGAAGGCATTCAACTCTGGCATCAGTAAGAGGATGAGGGGAGGAAAGGAAGAAAGGAAGGAGGAAGCAGAGAAAGAATGGAAGGACTTTAGAGACATTAACATGTATTGAAATGGGATAAAAGTCTCTCATTACAACTCAAATGACCTGACTTGACAATAACTCCTTTTTTAAACAAAGTATATCTGAACTGGATTTCATAGAAGTATTTGATATAAGAATAACTAAGAAAAGATAATTAGTATAGATACGTAAAAGGTGTGTAGGAAATTGTACTGCACTGAAAGGTCATGCATAATACAGAGAATGACTGCAAGTAAAGCTCTTTCTTCTCATTAACATTCTTTGGGATTTGTGTGTTAATGAAATTTCTAATGAAAAAAAATCTGCAGGCATTGTTAGGACCAAGGATGATAACAACAAATATAACAAGAACTGGATAACCTTGAGGACTGTATCAATATTAAGAACATTGATTTATGTAAATAGTGTTATGAAAAGATGAGTCATGTGTTCTTAGCAAAATGCAAAAAAATTCTTTGAAAAGCTAGAAAGAACTCTCTGCTGGAAAATGAGTAAGGAAGGGAAAGACCTTACTGTACTGTTCCAGAAAAGACTCTCACCTGTAATATGCAGTTGTGAAGAAAAGCAGAGATGGTTCTTTCAAGAAGGACAGGATTAATGACATAGTGTAATAAAGATTTCATCTGGTACACTGTTTATGGTACTAGTTATTCCTAATGAAGAACTAATGCCAGTTCTTTATTTTTCTTAACATACTCCTGCATGAGAAAGCTAAAAAAGACTGTAATATTCAGTTTCATGAAATGAAGTCTATGAGAAACTACGAGTGTTTTCATTAAATGTGTTATGAAGGTCCCAGGAGGGCCAGGGAAGACACTGAATTAAAAAAAAAATGTAGGCCCAAGCAGTGAGTATTAATTTCATGCCTTCACAGGCATGAAAACACTTGGGGTAGAATCTATAGAATATCTAATCACTACAAGAAAGCAGTGGTGAAACAGGCATCCAACAGGATCAGTAGAGCAAGAAACCAACCTTATTCAGGCATGCAGCTTATCCACTTTTTAGAAGTGATTACGACTTCAGCACCTGCATGGAATGACTTGAAAGTCACTTTCATTCCTATTCACCCTGCTCATCAACCTACCAGCATTTTTTCCTGAAGTGATTCGTGAGTAGACAGACAGGTTTTCAGCAAGACAGAATGACGTTTATGAAGACCAATCATTTTCTAAAGCAATGTGACAGTGCTTCAAAACACAGTTCAAGTGTTACTTTATCCACGTTCTTTAGTGAACTTTATTATTGCAATGAAAGACAGGCTGACTACATGCAGTATCCTGATTTAAATCCATTTTACCTTTGTGATGCTGCAGCAGAGCTCACAAATTCACGAATGACCTTGGCTCCAAGCATCCTGACTTCTATGATAAATTCAACTCCTACACTTTCTATGGTATAATGAGCATTAATTTTCATACCAAGTGGAACAACTTTGAGAGCTCAATACCTTGGTTTTAGGATTGTTTCTTGAAAGATAAGTGACCTGCATCAAACGTCTACTTGAAATCAGATGAAAGGGAAATTTAAATTTACAAGTCCCACATTCTAAGTCTGAATGAGAACAAGTCCTCTCACTGAAAAGCAGACATAATTTTCTGCTTTGTGTAAGGACTAACCAGACAGGTATCTCCTGGGAATACTTTTCAGAGTGGGTTGTGAAAGGATGAAAGATGGAATATGTAGTTTGTGAATCCCAATAAGACTTAGTCATCTTAGCAATGCAGAGATGGCAAGACCTTGTTGGCCATTTAAACAATGCTGTAAACAGAAAGAAGGGATTTCCTTTGACTCTCCAGCTTCCCACCTTACACACACAATTAGAAAATTGAAAAATATGAGGTCCTTGCTACAAGAACAATTAAAAGACACTGTTATAGCAAAAACTCTTAATAAAAGTATCTGTAAGCCTGAATTATGCCAATAGTTTTCTTACATATTATAATCAGCCTAATATATACATCACCTATATACTGACTGTATAATAGCTGGCTGCAGGTACGAGATTCTGAATCAAATGCTATCAATGGAAATTCTATGCTGAACTACAAAAAAAAAACCCAAACAAACTAGATTTTATCCACTCTCAGAGCAAAATCCATCACTGTATTTGCTGCTTGTGAATATCAGTATACAGAATTTTAATGATAGTCACACTCTGCTTACTTATGCATGGAAATTATTTCAGGCAACTGTGTCACAAGATTTTCAGCATATATGTAAATTCCAGTAAAATTAATGAAATTTGGACACAAAAGTGACGCATATTCTTAAATTATTTCTCAAAACAGAAGTTCAGCTGTACCTACTTCTTACTAGACTGGAGCACAAATTAAACACGGAAATCCACATATTTCATAATACAGAAGTTATCTTAAAAATACACATACTTGTGTACTGTATATTAAAATGTGACATTAATCTTGAAAGTTCTGATATAATCTTAACTAGACTGTCAAATAACACGCTTGCAATATTATTAGAAAATAATTAGAATTAGTCATTAGAAAAGTGATCATTAATCTTTTTCAGAGAAAAGAGAGGTTTTACTTCACAAGTTTTATTTACATAAAAAGTTCAATAGAGATACCAGCCATTAAATCAATATGTATAGAGACTGTTTACATGCATTGAAATTTTAACTACAGAACAGTGGTTAGGAAAAAACCCACAAAATACCTGTTTCAAGGACTGTTCTAACCTCTTGCCTTCATTTATAAATGGAAACAAGCTGCCACACAGTTCAGCAGTAAAGGAGGATAAAGAACTGATAATAATCCTTGTGCTCCTCACATGAACTCCAACAAGGCATTTGAATGAGACTTTTAAAGCTGTAAATTGTCCATCAAAACACAGAATAACTTTTGCTAATCCTTGTGCCACAAATTACTAATCCATCTGAAAGCTATTTTTTTTTTGCATGTGTTTACAAGGATCTAAATATCAGACAGAAAAACAACTGGGTTACTAGCATGTAAAAAAAAAAAAGCCAAACCCAAACAAAACCTGAAAAAAGCAGAACCCGACAGAAATAAAACCTCTGAAGCAGTTGACCACAGAATAAGTAGGATTTGCAGAAGTACTTACAGCTTTCAATCTCCAGCGTGCAGTTCTGCTCATCCAGCGGATATCTCCGCAGGTCCATCATACAAGCAGCTGTTGTCGTAATTCTGGGAAGGAAAGAGAAGAATTTGTTAACGTGCCTTGTTCCAATCTTTCCTCAATCACGCTTTGTTGAAGGAAGAAACTGTATTTCCACACAGCTGATGCTCTGCATGGTTTTGCTTGAATATCATGTCTGCTGCTTGCTTCTAACTAATGCTGTCCTAGGGAGGTTATCCCAGCCTGGTGGTCATGCACAGCTTCCCCTCAACACAAGTGTTTTCTGATGCGTGTTAAGCACAGCTGACTGGCCAAAGCACCTAGGGAATCTGCTTCCACACCATCAAAAAAATGAGAGCATTGGACAGCAGCCATTTGTACAAGTTTTCTTCAAGCTGAAAGGCTAACCAAATGAATTAGCTCAAATCGTAAAATCCACTACGACAATCATCACAATGGGACCCAAGATGGACTAGATGGAGTGCCAATGCATATGCAAACACGAAGACATTACAGGGTCAATGTCTTTCCACGGCATTAATGAGAGACTGAGTGACCAACAGTTTCCTTTTCAAAATCCTGTCTCATGCATGAAGTTTACTACTGGCCTTTCATAGTAGATATTTAGAATATTCAAGAACAGTATAAAAACTTATTTTACATTCTTCATTCTTACAGAAAGACTTCAGAGAACTCTTTCGTTTGATAGATCTTATTCTTTCTCCCTGAATACCTAAAAAGTGTTCATTAGCAGCAGAAAATTACAGTTGCCTGGTCAAAATTCACTCAAAATTCACTAGCGACTATTTCTCCAAGGCACTTAAGAATCTTCATAAGTATCATTACTGTCCTACCCTATTGGTCTCTTGGAGAAAAGGAACATTTTTGGCACCAAGTTCTTTCTTCATTCCAAACAGGGGTACTCATAGAATTGCTTTGGAAAATATAATGTTTTTAATCAGTGTGTGTTATCAGAGATGCTTCACAAGAAAGCTTTTTGGAGTAGGACAAAAGCAGGTGGAAAAGACTCCTTTGGCTCCTCTTAGTGAAAGCCTTCCATCTTTTAACAAAATTAGATTGCTGAGGAATACATGTGTGTTTCTACAAAATGCAAATGGAGCAAGCAGCAGCACATATTGGTAAAAAAACATCTTGGCAGTTCATACTTGGTTCCTGATTTTTAAATTTACAGAAAAATCAAAGAAATTGCCTTGTTCCAGTATCAATGTAAGACTGATTATTTTGGGGCAAACTTCAAGAAAGGTATAGTGAAACCAGAAAAAAATTACAGCTCATGTTTTTTGTTGAGTTATGTTTGGGTTTTTTGTGGGGAGGTTTGTTGTTTTGATTTCTTCAGTACTTCCATAGCTCCCTCTATATTATCTTCAGGAGTTTTACAGGTGTTTCAGTAGTTCACAGAGGAAAAGGCAGAGCAGACTTACAGCCGAGGTTTCAATGCACTAAAGAAATGTGGTAAAAGCTAAGCTGGATGACTATTAAGTTTTCTCATAGCTTTCTCTGCACTAAATACTTCCTACCAGAAGCAGGAAGATTCCACCAGATCCAGGGGTTCCACACAGAGACAACCCCCAGCCCATGCTACCCTCAGCAAAGTGTCTGTTCATACTGATGGAGTGGAGAACTCACAATTCTGACACATTTCTGTCGGATTTTCTGGTGCAACAAAAACGACCAGAAGGGCCAAAGGCTGCAGACAGCTGGGATAAAAGCTCTGTAGGGAACATGAGCAAATCATTAAAAGACACAATCCCTTACCTCACCAGAAAGTAAAGGAAAAAAAAAAGAGGCAAGGTAAGGAAAATGATTGGTAGGGCAGAGATTTAATCAAGCCAAAACAGAAGTTTTGAATAATGTATTTAATTCAACTTGCTTGTTCCTTCTTATTCATAATGCAAATCCATTGAAATAAAATCCGAAGTCTGTCTTTCCTCTCCTGTACCTCCCTCATATTTTTAGCCTGACTTCTCACATTTATAGTAAAGCAGAAAAAGTTCTTTCATTTTCATAATTATTTAAACAGCAAAACTACCCTTGGATAATTCTTAGTGGTTTGCAATTCATGGTGATTAGGTAAATGAAATTACCAAAGCAAGAGAGTGCAAGAATTACCACCTTGGAATACTTTTAAAGGCAAGAGACATGACCCACACCTTTTCAGACAGAGGAAGAAACAGCAGTTCATTTTAGAAGTTGGGAATACTTGAAAAAGGCCCAAAGCCTTTCCCCCAGAGTAGAGCTGTTTCAATTTTCACAGGATTAAAAATATTTTTTGTACAGCCTGTACTAGTGCAAAAAATATAATTCTGTATTTTGCGTAATGTAACCTTGAGACCAAACAATGAAAAAGTGAAAGCTTTTAAAAAAACAACATGACTCAAGGCACTGCAGTCATTAGGGATGATACACAATAAGAGAACTCAGAGAAGCACCACACGAAATGAAACATCACAGAACTGTCTCTCTCATACACTAAACTTTTCCTCTGTTGCTGAAGAAAGAGAAACCTTGTGATATTTTATGATTCCTAAAAATAAAAATGAGTTTTCATCTTCTTCTTTTATGAACTGTATTTTGAGTGTAGACTGATTATGAAGCACAAAAAAAGCAAACCCTGAAGCACCACTAAACTGACTAAATAAAGTATTATGAAGTAGACCTAGAAAAAACTTCATGTATTAAAACAAGTACAGCTACACTGCAAAAAATCTGCACCACAACTGACTTGCAGGGAAAGTAAAGTTTGCCATCAATAATTCAAAATAATTCAGATAAACTATTATTTCTGAGAAAGTTGAAAATCTCCTCACCTCCAAATCTTTGGGGAAGTTTTGTGATTCAGATAAGAGCTGGAAACTGGCACTACTCCTTTCACAGGCCAAATGTGAAGGCCATAAAGAACTTTTTTAAACCCTTTCAGACTTAAAGTGAGGCAGAAAATAATACCTGTATTATAATCCTATCCCAGAAGGGCTAGTAGTTCTTCTAGCTAGTTCTTATTTTTGAGTTCAATGCAGGGAACAGTTTTTCAAAATCCTATAGATTTTGCTTTTCTGGCAAGTTCAAGTGGGATTTGAAATTCAAAATAGCAACTTAAACAGTTCTGACATCACCAGTGAAGAAAAAAACAGGACTGGAAGACAGGAGAGAAATGCTAATGACATGTGGAGATGGACAGAATCCAATTCCAAATTGGAGCTGCAATGGCTTTGCAAAGCTGTGGAGAATAAGTAGCAAGAGAAACTTATCTCTGCCCTGGAATGAAGCAGCCCTGACCTGTAATTACAGGTTTACAGACACACAGAAATGATGAGCAAGAGGGTGACAATTTCAGATAGCTCTCCTGAGTAGAATGGTAGTACAAGAATTCTCTAACGCCCTCCTCTCCTCTAGTGGCTCTAACAGATCATCATCCTATGGAGTCAAAGACAAAGCTGAAGCCCGGGAAAGTGCAAAGACTAATTCTTTCTCTAAATGTATGCACACATATCCTGTTGAAAGCAGTGTAAAATTCTGCTTCAGAAAGCTGACTGGCTCCCCATTAACAACATCAGGAGCAATCCAAAGAGCTCACAAGGACAACAGACTGAATGTCTTTATCGAGGACATTATAAGAATTCTCTGTGTGTGGTGACTGGGAATCAGGAACTCTCTAAATTAGTTACTGAAATAATGTACTGCAGCTAAACCTACTGTTGACCTTCGCTTCTTGGAAAAATTCCTCCTGCATGACAGCTGGAAATACCTGTGACAGCAGCAGCCAGCAGAACCAATTTGAAATCCCTGGAAATTCTGGGAACAAAACATCAGTGGGATAAATCTCTCTCCTGGATGATAATATTGGATTTAAACATATGTCAAGGTTGTTAGACACTCTAACAGATCTACTTTTAAATAAAATAAATTTATTGCTAATTAGAGAGTTCACAGAATTTTTCCTCCTTCTGCTTATTCACAGAAAAGAAAAGCTTCCCTTGTGTGACCATAGATTAAGAGTTGACTGTAGCAAATGCCAAACAATAGTGACATTTCTAAAAATTCACCATGAAATCTAAACATTCAGCTACTGAATATTTCATCAGCTATAATCTTCCAACTGTAAACAGCATATGGTTTCTCAGTGTAGTTTTATAGGAAAAAAGAACAGCTGTTTTATTGATGTTGATGTCTCTATTTGAGATTAAATGATATGCACATGCTACTCAGAATCTGTAATATGCTCTCTTTAACACTACTCCTCAAAACTTCCTGAGTGCTCCAACCTAAGTGCAAACAGCTCACTTTTCTTACTCCATTTGGAACTTTTTATTTACTTGTTATTAACATGTAGATATTTCCCCCTTGTTTCTGTAGTGTGCAATCCTTAGGCAGTAAGGTGTTCTCTGAAAGCACTAAGTATATTTGTCAAAGCTAGAAGGTGTAACTATAATACAAGTCAAGAATATGAAGGGTATGATATTAAAGCATTATTTAAATGTAATATAAGAGAGGAATAAACTTCTGTAGCTGATAAAACACAGTGAGTCAGAACCCACATGGAAACTTTGACCTCATTAAGTTTTGTTGCTGAGATTGCTGGTAAAAGAAGCATACCAGATTTTTAAGAAGAAACTAAAATCTATATGCCTATGATCTTTCTTGGGAAGATGTCCTGCATTTCTCTGCTGAATTACAGCCTATTGTGCATCTGCATGTCAGCAGGGAAGAGTAATGGCAAACCAGAGAATCTGGCTCTTATTTCATGGTAAAAGAATTCTGTTGCAGAAGACTCAGAACTTTGCTGCAGAGTTCCATTCCATTTTCTGCTATACTGCTATATATGTAGCTCTCTAAATTGTTCTTTCAGGGAGATAGCATTTCCTACTATCCTGTCACTGTGTCCAAAATTCAGCCATAACATCATGTTCATAATTTAAATCCTTGCAAAAAGAACACATCACTCTGCAGTAAAATCTTCTGCTACAATAACCTCAGGTTTAGACTGAATTTATTCAAACCTTTCTCTGAAGTAATATGTTCTTCTCTAGAAAATAACACCTATATAACATGGCAGAAGAGCTCAGAGGAGCACTTCATAATTTTAATATTTTATCACTGAGAAATGTATCCTTGTCTTTCAGCATTCACTCCACTTCTCCCTTTCAAAAGAAATAAATAAAAGGAAGAATGCTACAACACTGCAGGACTTACAGAAAATGAAACAATGTGAGCATGATGAGTAGTATGAAACAAGCAGCCTTGGAATAAAGAGTTAGTACATCTCCACCACTTAGCCAGAGTTCATAGTCCTTTTGCTACTTTTACATGCCTTAACAGAGTGACAACTACAGTAGCCCAATGTTCATCTTTGGAAAAGCAGTGTCTTGTTTCACCCCAGGACCTGTGTCTGAATGTTCTGTTGTGTGGGTCTTGGAGGATAGCAACCCTCTCTGCCAAAACATCTGCAGGACCCAATCTCCAGCAACTGCTGGTTCCTGGAAACCAACTTCCACTGAGATGCTGGTGATGCTGACACAACCTACACCTCCCTCTGTTAGTGAGGAGCTTGTGTTCGGGATAATGAGCTCACATAGAAACTGCAGTCACTTCATTATGTTCTTAATCCATGGTTTCTGTGTATTCGATTTCTGCAAAATCCTCCCTTCTCACAAAATATCACCAGCTGAGACTATTACCCATTATTTGTCTATTCCAGGAAACTCAGTGGAAGGTATTTTTGCTGTTCTGGAGGAAAAAAGTTCTACTCGAGTTAAAAATTAATGTGAAAGTCAAAACAATCTTCAGTAAGAAGTTTTATGATTGCAGCTTATTTAGTAATTCTTACAGAAGTAGTAGGATAAGAGCTCAAAGCTCCCATTCCTCTGGCTTTTGTGAGTCAGAGTAAGACAGCTCATTTCCCATAGGAAAATGTCAATAGAAATAATAAATGTAAGTGGAGTCTTAATAAGCAGAATTACTCTCACATCCAAAAAGGTGGGAAAAAGACAATAAAAAATCCTATAGCAGAGATCTGAAATTATTAAGTTTCTTTCAACAACCTTTACAATAAAGCAGTAACCCATAAAATTCTTACAAAACACTGAAACAAAAGTAAAATGAACTCTCCCTGTCCTAAAACAGGAGTCACACTTTAAAAACAATCAAACAGGGAGACAGTTAAGAGTCAGCACGAAGGTGAGCTGTAAGAAGCATAGTAGAATACCAGACACAGGTTATTACTTCCTAACTCAATTTTTATTAGAAATTTTTATCCACACAGACCAGAATGCCAAGACAATTGCACTGCCTCTCTGTAGGATTTCTATTAGACCATTTACTTTCTATGCCTTTTCCCCCATTAGACAATCTGCTATATACCTTTGCAATTCTAGCAAAAAAGCTCACAAACACTCAATTGCTTTCACCTTCACTCTGCTCTGACAGAACTTCATCAGAGCTAGTAATGAAGTGTTTATACATATTTTCTTAATTTCTTCTTCTATTTTTTGTCTGTAGACAACCTGACCTTCCCCAAAATGCATCAGAAACTATTTAAGTAACATGTCAAAGTGACATGGTACACACAACCAAGGGTGATTTGCTCACCATGATAGGGAATGAGCAAGGGAAAAATCCTCCTCCAAGTAGATCCACAACTACATCATTATGTGCTAAAAGTGGTGCCTTGGAGTTACCACCACTGTCCAGGATGTCTTGAGTGCCCCATTTACTGTTAAGTTTCTAGAGAGCATCGCACTAGGCCACCTCTATCCTTGACCAAGTCTTACGCTAATGTAGATTTCTTTTTTTTTCTGGTTCTGCTTTTCCTGATGTCAAGGAGGATGATGTTCTCCCATTCCTTACTAACTGAAGAGGCCTCAAAACAAACTGTCATTCACCAGATACTCAATTTAAGAAAACAGAGCATGCCAAGTGACCTCCCAAAGTAAGAGCCACAGATCTGTGTCCCAGGGAAGCACATCCTGAGCAACCTGATCCATTGCAGCACAGCCACCTCACCCACTGCAGCTGTAATGTGCTCTCTACTTGCTACAAAGTGCTCTTGCAAAATGCATCTCCTTACCTCTGGTAACACATCCTCTTTCATTCTCTACCTGAAAGATGAGCCACTATCAAACAGCCGTAGAAAATAATTTTATTTTTAAAAACATTTCCCATGGAGCTGCAAGCACATGCAGTTGCTATGCTCACCAGAAGGAGAATAATGTAGCCAAAATCTCCTCTGTCCCCACCTGCCCTCTCCCCTTATGCATCTTGTAGGCTTAAAGCAGTGCCACAGGCAGAAAAGAGAATGAGAAACTGGTTTTGTCCTGCTATTGCACAAGCTGATTAAATCTCCTGTAATCATTAAGTAAAATAACCCAAATATCCTCTTAATTGACTATTGTCATAAGATAAATATCTCTGGCTTTGCAAATAAATATTTCAGCTTAGTTCTGATATTTAGGGCAGAGTAATTTAGTACCCAAATGCGTAATTTTACCCTACTGACATCCTTTCAAATATCACTGTAATATCAGCTGTCTGTAAAGGCAGAACACAAACAAATAACACACGTGATCTTTAAGCTCCAAAGTATCTGAAGTACAGCCCTCAGACTTTATGTCTACTATGTTAATGTATTATGCTACCATTGGCTAGATTAGCAGGCTGACACTATTGTCTCAGTTTGCTTTTAATTTTATTGAATTACCAGAATTTGTAGTTAGTAGGTCATAAAGCTTCATCCCCCTGTGGCAGTAAGGGGATGGGGATGGTGAAGTTCATGGGTAGGTTGTGATGTCCACAGCAGATTTTTTAAAGCAAAATATTCTAGTGCACAAAAATGTGTGTGTATATATATACGTATGTATCTCATTGCTGCTGGTAAAACAGAAAGTAGCATAAGGGATATTATATTTCAGTGACAATGAGACTGTCCATACTATGTTTATCTTGTGTTTACAAAGCCAATGCACATAATAATAATTGCAAGCATGTTTGCATATCCTCAACTGATGAGCATCTCCCAGGGGCTGTGTAAAAGCTTTTAAAAGGAAACAATAAGAAACTGGCCTCCCCCCTCTCCTGCCACTTTCTTTTGACTGCAAGATTCATAACTTGATACTTTAAAAACCACATCTTTCAGGACTCAACTCAAAGGAAAATGGGAAACCTGTTTTGAAATTATTAGAAGTATCTGTCTTCCTATACACAGTGGGTCTCAAAGTATGTGAAAGCATAATTTAAAAAGAAGGAAAAAAAAATAGCTTTGAAACACACAGAACAATTCAATCAACTGTGCAGCCATACCAGCAGACATTAGTAATTCCATTTTGTGTTCATATTCAATGAGTGACAAGCAACAGTAATACATTCACGATATATTCATACATATTTATATACATATAACTGTATATATGTTATGAATATATATATATTCATAACATACACACATATATATACTTATCAACATAAATAACATATGCTCCTTAATCATACTTGATGAATGCTCTTTCTGATTTTTAGGGCTTGTTCCTGAAGCTGTATTTTGGGGGTTTTTTTGCAGCCAAATGCCATTTTCAATCCCTGCCAAACAGGCTAACAAGGATTGGGTGTCAGTGATTGGGAAATATGACATCTCACCGAGTTTTTTATCCTTGATTTTACACAAATCTTTATTACTAATAATTCCTGAATCATACTTCACTACTACATCACCCAAGTCAATTTTTAGATTTAACACAGAGAACAGAAGCTGACCACAATATTAATGTCACAAGACCCCAATTAATACCTGGCACTGACCTATAGTTTCATTCCTAAGAATCTAACTTTTTACCATTGTTTTTATCTAATTTTTCTACATAATTTGATTTCCTGATTCCTGTAGTTGTTAAAATATAAAAGTGCTTTCAACAAACCTATAATCTTATCCCAAATAGTTTTAGGTTTTACTTTTTATTGCAAAAAGTTACCATCATATGACTGTAAAAAAGTAATAAGTATAATTGGACTGAATTATTATATTTTTTTTCCATAGCTCTGATGTCAGCAGATCACACACACTACACACAAAGAGTTCATTGGCCAGTTTTTAAAACTGTGTTTAATTCATGCCCTTAGGAGTGTCTACACAGCAGCACCAAGGGCCTGTTTCCAGATATTAGAATGGTACAACCGACATAACACATAATTGATGCAGCTGCGCCCTTGAAACAGGAGTTTTTCTTCTTTTATCAAAGTCTTATACCAGATAAAAAGGAGCTGGACTTGTAGTTTCTAGGTTTTTTTGTT
Source organism: Vireo altiloquus (assembly GCA_013396875.1). Classification (NCBI taxonomy): domain Eukaryota; kingdom Metazoa; phylum Chordata; class Aves; order Passeriformes; family Vireonidae; genus Vireo; species Vireo altiloquus. Next base: position 277,828 of record VZRF01007981.1, read on the forward strand.
GTTTATTTAAGTTCTTATCTCAAATTTAGAAAGTTGCTTTGTATTTGGGCTTTGTCTTTTAAATTTCTAGCAGCAAGACTTCGAAACTGAGAATGCAGTGCTGTTTTAAAAACTTTTCACTTAATTAACTGTTAAAATGTTCTAATGTATCTGTACCAATAACCATCACTTATTTTAACACATTTCCCCTACTTCAAATCTATTTTACCAATGTCTTTGTGCCACCGTCATAGCAGAAAATGGAGTAAAAGAAGAACTCTTAACACCACTCAGAAACTTCCATCTTGCTTCCCTTTTACTTCCATACTACAAAACCCAAAACTACAAATTTTCACTTTGTGATAAACTAAACTATAATCTGTCTTTTATTTTTACGTTCTTAATTCATCCGTAAGTGTTGGAAGCTTTTCCCATGGGCACAAATCAAAGACTGTGTCCTCGTGGGGTCCCAGCGAGGGTCTCAGACCCCCCAGGGCAATTTGAGGGGTTTTCCAAATATCTTGGACCCCAACAATAATGACCTAGAACATCTCACAGAATTAAGAGTCACTGTAAAATTACAGACAAGTCCTCGGGGGAAAGTTTTAATGGTTCTTTTGCAGCAATTGTTATGTCCATAGAGCAGTGTCTACTGAACAGTGTCGAGTTTTATCACTTAGGAATTAAAGCATTTTTCCCTAAAACAGGGAGAAATTTAATGGCTCAACAGCAATCCAAGTAGTTAGATATCAAAAACCCAACCAAAAGCCAAAAAATATACTTATAATAAAATTTAGTTTTGGTACTGGTGTTAAGGCTATACCATATAGGCAGTACTTCACATGTACTCTTGCACAAGTACAGAAACTGCAAGACCTGTAGATCCAAGTATCTAAAAGCATTACAGGCATAAGATATTAACACCTCACAAAACTGCAGAGGGGTAGGATAAAGATATTTTTAAGACAGAACGAATACTTTCAGTGTCACAACCTCAATTAAGATTCAAATCTTTTAGTCCATTGTGGCTAATTACAGACAACTTTCAACTACTTCTCTCACTTTTAACCTTTTTGCTATAATTGAACCACTCCTCCTCACCTGCTTGCCATGATATACAGAAAGGCTGACACTGCACTGGTAAGTGGGTGGGAGGCAGTATTAGCAAACAAAAAAGGACAAGCAACTCTTTTGCTAATTGCTTTTGAATTGCCTCATTTTGCTTCAATGATCTTTTTATTTCCAAAAGATTTGTTTTGGTTCTATCAAGGATATCACATCATTTATTCTGTAGAATATACTGTTAATTAATATTTTAAAAATATGTATTATTTATCAATTAAAGTTCCAGTGCTTATATTTAATCCTATAAGTTACCTAAGCAGATGTCCATGTAGACCAAGCAGGACACCAAATCCAGCACAGAGTAAATAAGATCCAACAAAGATGGAGAGTACAAATACAGATAGTGGGTATTCCAGAACAATATTTTGAATTTATAGAAGAGAAATTGCTCACTTAAAATGACTATCAGAATTCTTTTAAATGGCTACAGTTTATTCAATGATTTGTATTAAATTATTATCTATAAAGCACAGATGAAAGAGACATGTATGGAAATCATCCTGTATGTGCATACTAAGAATTAACCCCTAGGGATATAAAACTACAGATCTTCATGCTTTACTTGAGCCCTGTGTGTCCAGAGTGTCATTGGGACTTCTACTGCCCAATTATTAGCTGGACCTGAGGTTGTTTAAGCTGTCTTGAACAAATCACGTGTTTGCATTGAAGTTACATATCCCAGCTCAGCAAGTATTCCCATGTGAACAGTATTTGAGGAAATGAATAATGATTTAGGAGACATTGTTAGGCCTAATTCACAGCAAATAGGTTTCAAATGACAAATTTCTATTAACATCAAATGACTTTAGGTAAGGCTTCTGCAGAGAGGGGGAAAAAAAAATACAAGAAAAACACCTACAGACGATTTTTTATATAAAATGCTCTAATGGAATGTCGGGAAAAGAAGATCCTTCTTATTCATATAAATGTTTTAGGAGAGGTCTGACGTGGGCAAAATATGACCAAGCATATTCTGCACATTTTATTCTTAAACACTGCTATTTTTCTTGCTCAGGCTAATCTGCAAGTGGAGATCTGTGGGGAAAACCCATTTTGCAGCTATTTCTGATCCTACTTCCTCTTTTCTCTCTTCTGACAGATAAGTCTACTGACATGCCCAAGCCAGTAGAAATTTTATTTTGACAATGAAAAAATAAATTACCTAGAATTGCCTCCTATCACATTCCAGATGTCATGTCTGGCCTCAGTGCTCTCCTCATCTGTTTTGTTAGGCTTGTATTGCCCATTTCATATCTGATCCATTTGGGACACCAAATGCTCTTATTGCTTTAATATATTATTAAAGCAGCAGGAATATTATTTGGAAAATGTTCTCCTTGAAGATTTCAAAATCAGTATGTACATTAATTCAACTCAGCTTTGGCTAAGAGCTTATTGGATATGTGAGAGAATCAAAACAATGAGTCAAACCTAATGACTAAAATTAACAGGCATCCAAGTTAACTCCAGCCATCCTTCTGGAATCTATTTCCCAAGGGTTACATCTCCTCCTGTGCCAAAATTAGGATGTTCAGTCATGACCTTTCTCTTCCTCATCTTCATTTCACAACATTCATAACTTTGTTTCAGACAGAAACAGGAAAACCACCCAAAAGACTTCTAACATATCAGCTGCATCATACTTGCAAGAACTGCAAGATTTGATGAGCTATATAGAACACTGAATGCTGGAAATCTAAACAAAGACTCTGGACAGGGAATATTCAGTTGGTCCTGTCCTGTTTATGAAATAAAACCTTTGAAAATTTTAAGTGAGTAGATCTCAGTGGCCAGAACTCTAATCCATACACTACAAAAACAACAACAAAAAAGGAGTTTCCTCCTAATTACCTTACTGTCCTGCAAAATATGTTTTTTAATAACTGAAGTCTATAGTCCCTTAAGACAAGCTTCAGAAATCTTACAAAGGTCCCTTCTTTTCCATTCTGAAGCTAGTAAGATAAATCAGTTTCTGCAGTCAAAGTTATTTGCATTTATGGTCAATAAAGCCATTAGATTTGGAAGATATGTGACTCTGACCTGCCAAAGAGCCTGGGATGACTCTGTACACAATCCTCATTAGCAGACAGGGTATGACATGAGTCTCAAAGAGAGTCTGAGTTCAACTGATTCTAATTAGAGTTTAATCAGATCTCTGCTTCCCGTAGACTTAGGAAGACAGTGGGGATCACTTTTAACATTTTGTGCAGCCAGAGCTGCATTTTAATGCTTCACACTGCATTGAAAGTTGAATCAATACATGGGCTACATATGAAGGATTTCTTCGTATTATGTACTTTAATTTAATTTAGAAAACATGTCCTCCATTGCTTTTTCTGCAATGTACATATGTGAACCTTCTTTTCTCCAAGAAACAAGTTAAAACTAGTCCACACTTGAGGTAGATGAAAAGTCAGCTGGAAAATGTCACTCCTACCCAACACAGCAAACATACATCTGATGAGAAATTAAATGTTTATCTCAGATACATGAAACCTATCCTGGACCCATCCCTCCAATTTGGGAAATTTTTAAAGTGACAATTTTGCTGTAGAAAGTGCATATTTTTCTTTCTTTTTTTTTTTTCCCAACCAATCTCTAAAACTACCCCTATGCTTTACTTAAGTCTTTTATACATAAACAATAGGACAACACATGCTGCAACTCAGTAAATCAAAGTCAGAACCTTGGGAAGCATTTACTTGATTAAATGCATAGGTGATTTGAGGTGACTGCAAACACTGGCATAAAACAAAAGCACCACTGGCACAGCAGGTCCAGCACAGAGCCATCCCTGAGGCACAGCACAGGTTAGTTGCTGCCGTGTCCCCTCCTATGCATCCTCACCCATTCCTGAGCCCTGGCATGTGACCAATGGCCATTCAGCCACAGGCCTTCATCAAAATCTACAGAATCACAGAATCGTATACATGTAAACACTGCTATCACTTACCATGGTAAAAAGTCATGGTAGCTTCCTCTCTCCACCTGGCAAGAAGAACTTTTACTTTTTTTAATGTACAAGGATAACTCTAGTAACAAAACCGCCACTCCCTCCATGTGCTTGTGGGAAATATGCTGGAAGAGCTTTTGAAAAATAACTACTCAACAGCAAAGTCATAGCAGGGATGGGGACTTGAAGTCAGCACTGCGTGTAATATGAGGTGAGAAGGAGAGGATGCTCTATAACAAAATGGCCACACTTTTATGGGCAAGCCGGTTTCCCAGGACAGAAGTATGGAATCATACATGAACATTCTCTCTGCCATGTTCTAAATGAGTAAGATAATTCTCTATAAGCCGGTCCAGCATTTTTCTCATTTCCCAGTACTTGTTCTCAAGTATGTAGTTAAATGCTGTGTTAGGAGAAATATCTGTTTGGGTGTTGTTTGGTTCATTCAATTTTTAATTGCCACAAAATTTACTTTCAGATACATTAATGTTCTGGTTTGAAAAACAAACCAGTGAGAGACACCAAGTAAGAATAACAATTTATTAAGAAAATTAGAAATAAAGGCAGGAAAAACACTGGTTTAAACTGACAGAGTCAGATACAACCTGACACTCTGTTAGTCAGGGTAGCAGTCCATTAAGATGGTGGCTGAAGTCCTCCTGAAGTGATGGATGTAGTTCTGTTGAGGCAGTGATTCAGTAAAAGGGTCTGGTCTTCCTCGGGAGGTCCAGTGGTAGGTATGTAGCTCTTGTCCTCTGGAAATCCAGTGGGAAAAAAGCTACCCGTGGTCTTCAACATCTCAGTTTATATCCAGGATGGAATGCTTGGTTCCTCCCTCTGGATGGAGTATTTCACAATGGGGTGGTGAGTCATGCGATAAGGCATTGATGGGCCCATTAACAGGAGATAGTCCAGGGGTGTTATCTGTGAGTCATGGGCAAGGCACTGATGGGCCATTAACAGGAGATAGGTTTGAGGGAGGAGGCAGGGAGCACTGCCCCACCTGGTCTCAACAGAAACCTGAAGATGGTGATAGAATACACACCCCATGGCACATCTTACATTGCAACCCAGGACATTTAAGCACTGACCAGAATTCATCACTACTGTCATGCAATACCTATGTTCATTTAACCTAATGCTAGAGCAAGTGACTCTGCAAAATGTCTCTCAGGTGGTAAATCTCATTTCTAACCACAGACCAGAAATTTAGCGAATAATGTCAGCAGTTTAATAACTCTCTTGTTAAGGTTAAATGTTTTTCCTCTGATGCCCCTCCAAGTCGACAAAAGAGAAGAGTAATCACATGAACATCAATACTGCAATACAGAAACCATTCTTTGGAATTTAGATGGGAGTCCATTTATATTGTAATCTACATTTCCTGGAGACATAGAAACTGAGGCAATAACCATCTTGCTCAAAATGGCTCCACTTTTCAGAATTTTCAACAGTAACAATCTCAAATTTTTGGTGCTGAAAGCATTGTGGGTTTGTTCATGGTGCAGTAGATTTGTCTCAGCTTTCCATTTACTCAAAGTCTCCTTCTATCAACAGATTTAAACATGACTGCAAGTGCCTTAAAAGGGTATTAATAATTTCCCTGTTCTTGGAATAACTATTCTTGGAATCCTAAATTCAGATTACCAATACCTCACTCAGAGAGCAAACTGCATATTATGCATAAGCCTTTGCATTTTCTGTGTTATATAACAGAAACTATACTCTGGGTCTAGCCTACAACTCTGTATGCAGGAAATCCAGGTTCCCTTCAGGTTCTTTCTATTTCTTTCTAGGTCACTTCTTCATTCACATTTCTGTCTGTTTATATCTTGGAAATCTTGACACATGACAGACACAGCCCTCAGAGTCCCCCTCTTAGCATCACTCCTTTGTGTCACTCCCAAAGGTTCACCATCCCCTGGCCCCTAGTCCCTGCAAGCAGCTTCAAGTAGAGGGATATTCATGCCTGTATGGCCAGAAACAATAAATGTGTACTTGCTAAGGAGACCCCTGTGGCAGACGTCTCTGCTAGGGAAAGAACTGTGGCTTTTAAAAAGTAACCATGAACCTCCTTTGATTGTACCTGCAGCACAGGATCTTTCCTAAACAAACAAAAAGCAAAATAGAACAAACCAAATTGCTCTAGTATCTGCAAATAATTATCAGGAACACAGCAGTGATACTTAAAAGAAAACAAGCCTTTAAATTATATGTACAATTTATAAAATCTACGACTTTGGAGAACAAACCCAGAAAATGCTTGAAGACAGAAATGTCAATACTATTGTGTGAAAGAAGCAATAATAGAAAATCTGGGTAGCAGAATGGCCATGACAGACAGATAAAATCAAAGAAACAAAATTTTAAGGAATTGTCATCATTAGTTGTACCTAAATTACTCGTGCTGTTTCTTGCAAACCATAAAAACAAATAAACGCATGAGTAGGAAAGAAAAGCAAAACAATAAAGCAGTAGAAGTATTTACTTTCTACCTGTCACATACAAATTACACTTGGATTCTAGTAATTAAAAAAAAAATGCTTTCAGTGAAACTTCAATACCTGAAATTCCTGGCTTAAGTTCTGGCAAGTTTACAGACTGAAAAGTCTGAGAATCTCTTGAACACATAAGGAATGACTTGCAGTTACCCACATAAACCTGGCACTGCAAGTTTTGCATGTTGTCAGTAGGAATGAAGATGAAAATTCAGTGCTCCTGGCTGTGATTTGCTTGAAGGTTTCAGGCAAAGCTTAGCACAGGTGTACTTAAAAGAAGAAAGTGCACATGTATATTCTGCCTCTTAGCAACAAGATGTGATCATAGTATTTGATTTAAAAGGCAGGTGATGAATCACAAACCCTCATAAATAACAAGATGGCATTACACCCTCTTTGCAGAGTGTAAATGCCATGAGAGGAGGAGATGGAAAGGGAACTATCACATAGCTAAGTCATTACCATCTGCACAACTAATATATGCTCGAAGCAATGAGGGAGTAGGAGGAAAAGCATCATACTTATGACTATGTAGTCATTAGCCAAGATCCTCATCTTCATTAGACAAATAAATTAAAATTCACATTTACTAAAGCTGCCACAGTGGCTCCAAAACAATACTCTAAAAATGGTCCCACTGGATTTGGATGAAAATGATGCCTTTTGAAGGAGTTTGGTAAGCAGAAGCATGACATCGAATACACTGAAAATCCAGTGCTATTAAATCTAAAGCGACCCTCCCCCTTCTTCTACAATAAGGAGAAAAAAAATAGAGCACATGCTAAATTTTAGTGAAAAACAATGACTCAGGATAATAAAAGTCTGTAATTCAATGAAAAACTGACTAAAAAACCACCTTGTTTTTCCAAAAGTTTTAGAGCTTGGACAGACTTTACATAAGAAAATTGCTAAACAGAAAACATAAGCACAGTGATGAGGTAGAATAGTAAAACTAAGCAAAGCCAGAAGGGGAGAGGATAATGCATTTTCAAAGCAATCATAAGGAAGCAGGAAAACTTGATTAGTGGTAATACTATATTTGATTATTAAAAATTGGGGGTGGAGAGGTGGGGGTGCTATTTTCATTACTAGTCATTATTGAAAATAACACAAAAGCTATGCTCAAACAGAGAAGGGAAATGTTTTTGCTAGCACTGACTCTTTGTGCCAACACTGAAAGGGACTTGTTTACCTAAATGGAAACTCGCCCATGTTCCCAGGCACAAAACATCTTCACTAAAATTTTTTTAGTAGATAAATCCCCTGATGTAGAGCTGATACCCTGTTCTCTTAACTGGCATCGCGCTTTCAGAATGGAAGACAAAAGATTGTCACACTAGGCCTGAACTGTAAATATCTTTGAAAAAGAACTTCAAACATCATGTTTTCCAGGGCTGGTGAAAGGTGATGAACAACAAATAAATGCAAGAAATAAAACTTTTCACTTGCTCATCCCTGTCAAAATGAATAAGCAAAATGAGTCCTGATATCCTGCCCATTTCTTTCAACTGAAATAGAATTTTAAAAGTCTCAAAGTATAAGGATACTTTATTTCTAGAAATAGTTTAGGGGTTGTGCCATGGGCACAATATTAAATATGCCACATTCCCACCCTGTTTTGCAGGAGTGGGAAATTTGGGATTCTAGTACTGTTATTCAGCTGAGCAGTCTCTCCAGGTTTATCAACTTGGCCATCACACATCTCACATAACACAATCTACCCATCCAACACTTCACAAAGCAGAACTAAAACCTGGTTTTGCTATGTATTGCACCAACAAATGCAACTTAATAAAAAGTTATCCAAGTGAAAAAACCTGCTTTACCAATGCTTTTTTCCTTTCATAGGGGTAAGTAATAATTATCTTTGCCTATCTGGAGTTTGAGCATTGCATCCATTAGACATATATTTTCTAATTGCTTTATATTGATGTAATATCCATACCTTCCTCTGAACAAATTACTAATAAGGTTCTGTAACACCTATAATGAATAGCAGGTAACATTTAATATTTACTTTCATTCTTGACATTAAACAATAACTACGGTCCATGCTCTCTCACTTGTCTTCAGTTCTGTGGGGTTGTATTCCCACTGCTAACAATTTCAGTGCCTTTGTTCAGTGTTACCCCTATTTCTAAAAACAGGACACAGATAACTTTATTAGCTATCCTAAAAATTATAGATACAGATTATACTAAAATTAAAGCCATATTGAAACAAAATGGAAAGATAAACCCTAAAGAAAATTAAATTAGGTGAAGCATAAAAGATGTGACCTGATAAAACAGATGGAATGGGAACTCCCATTCCTTCAACACATGAAAAATACCTTCAGTACTCACGGAAACAAAATAATAACATAGAAAAAAAATCAAAAAAAGTGCAAATAAACAAAACTAAAGAAGCCACCAAAACACTTACCGTAACACCCCAGTGTCAGGTTCTGGGATATCCCTACACATAGTTTTTTCTAGATGGTTTTGGAACTAGTGTTAAGTGTTCAATTACAACAAAAGAAAGAGCACTATGATATAAGATTTGAGTCTATCCAGTTAAATCAAAGCACGAATAGAAAAGAGGTAATGACTGGACTGACTTAAATGGCAAAATGCAGCTGCTGTTGATTTACATGAGTAGAACTCCACCTGCAGCATCAGTGGTAACTTACAGAACCACCTGTGCAGGTGAAAGGTCTCCTCCTAATCCTTGTCTGCAAAGATCTTTATAGTCCAAACAATCAGATTTTCATTTCTTGTTTTTTAAGCTAACTAAACATCATAATTCTGAATACTGCAGTATATGCATCTGGAAATTACTCCAGGACCCTTCAAAGCCAGGCTAAGTATTTTGGATTTGTATTATTACAGACATACATCACTGTAAAATAAGAACACCTTCCTGAACACTAGCACTCAACATTTTATCCATATCCTTTAGTTTTAATAATGTGCAAATAATTTACTTGAAATTATACTGCAACTTCTCTATGTAATAAAAGCACTTTGCATTAGAAGATGAAGACAGAAGGCTATGAAAAAGTAATAATCTTGAGTATATCTTCAGTATATCTTTCTTCAAAAAGAAATAAATTACTCTGGTTGGTAGAAGGGGTGGATATTTCTTTAACCCACAGCAGTGTCCTTAGAAAATTCTTTTTCATATAAATTTTGCAGCTCTTTAATGTATTTCTGGAAGGCATAGCAAAGTTACATGAAAATGACTAATGGCATATCTTTCTTATGGCTACTCTACCACCTCTTTAAAAATCCAACAGCAACAAAAGTTGTCTTCTCTCTGTTGTATGTGCCATTTCTTCAGCAACACTAATGCTGTAAAACAATATTCAAAGGCATTTCAGAATAACCATAATGCAATATTTGTACATTCCACCTGTATATGATTTGGAGACCCCCTTGTAGAAGCAGCCCACAGACTGGTGTTTAAAGATGCACAGTGCTTTACTCTCAGTTGTTTGCCAAGAATAAGATATACCCTGGGATGGAAATGTGGAATAAGCTCCTGTGTAATGAAAATAGAAGGGCAGATGGATGAATATTCAGTATTTGCCTCCTTTCCTTTGTCATGTTTTCCATCTCATGCACTGATGGTCATCCCTGCTTTTTACAGAGAGAACCAAATGGAGAAGATATAAGCCATCTTCCAGAGAGTAAATGATAAGATGAAACCACAGATGATGATATCTCCCTGAAAGGATAGAGCTTATCAGCAAGGTGTAACAATAATTTACCTCCTCAGCTGACCACAAACAAATGACCTGTAGTCATCAGAGTTCAAGGGATTTCTAAGTTCTTTCCAAGTAGTTTTCATTGCCTGAAATTTGTAATATTTTGGTAAAAATATCTATGAGGTTGATTGTAACAAGCTTTATGACTATAGTAAATTAATGTTTTCTTGGTTTCTCACATCAGCACAAGCATTCTAAATTTTTTTGTGAGTGTTTCTTCCTGTGTACTATCAGCCATATTGCCTTGTTAAGGTACAAGACTATTATTCTATAGTGCACATCTTAATATTAAGTTATAAAACTCCATAACTACACAAAGATCTATTGCTGATAGCTAATTTTTGTTAGTATTTCTACCAATAACAATTGCTGTAAAAACTTGCACAACGAAGAAAGTCAGAATAGCAAAGGACAAAAAGAGACAGCAGAATTTGTGGACATCAACACTGTGATAAAGAACTTTTTCCTTCTAGCTCCAACATTTCTGATGCTTACCCAGATATCTCCAAATGGGGATAGGTTCTGCATTGACAGAAACAACACACTGAAGGAGGTTAGAAAAGTTATAGTTCCTAAGAGAGAAGCCAGCCAAATGTTTGGACCATTGGCCAGCCAATGCTGGACCACTTGGTCCTAACCTTACTGTTCCAGTTTCCATCAATGCAAATTAAACTGAGATCTCAAAGTGTTTCCCCAACAGTTACAGGCCTCTTGTTTTTCTCCATTCTGACACTGAAGAGAATGCACCATAACGTTTTTCAATATATAATGAATAAATTTTCCATTACCACTTTAAATAGGAAAAAAGCTGGCATGCAACACCTTCTACTGTAAAGATATCCTAGTCTTGCAGGGATTACTAAAGCCTATTACATTTTCTAAGTGGAAACAAATGTTAGCTTTATAATTCCCAGTGGCTTTACGACCCTGCAAAGGGCTTTGGGAAAAGGAGCTTTTTTCCACATTAAAAGGTCATATGCTTTCATATACCTTTCATTTTCAAGATAAATTTTTGGAGCAAGTATTTTAAAATGTCAGAGTTTTAAAAAATAGTCCTGAGACAGATCCTTGTCAGTAAATGAAAACATACCCATAAGCTATAAGTATTTTTTTGGGCAACACACAGGGGGAGCAGGGGGCCGTCGTGCAGCAGTAAAAGGATGATGTAGTTGCCATTGTGGAAAGAAAATGGGATGAGTGGCACAACTGCAGGGCTCAGTTCAGGGGCCCTACCTGCAAGGGAGACACAGAGGCATTGGAGCAAGTCCAGAGAAGGGCAATGGAGCTGAGGCAGGGTTTGGAGCCTAAGTCTTGTATGCAGCAGCTGAGGGACCTGGGCAGGGCTCAGCATGGAGAAAAGGAATCTCCATGGAAACCTTCTCACTCTCTGCAACTCCCTGGCAGGAGGTTGAAGGTAGGGGAGGGTCATTCTCTTCTACCAAGTAACAAGCAAAGGATAAGAGTAAACAGCCTCAGGTTGAACTAGGAGAGGTATAGATTGCATATTAACAAAAATTTTTCACTGTAAGGGCTGTTAAGCGTTGTAACAAGCTGCCCTAAAGAGGCAGAGTCACCATCCCTGGAGGGAATTCAAAGACTTGTAGATATGTCAGCAGCAGCCACCATAAAAAAAAAGATATGGTAAGCTGTTGAAGGATGGCATGTGTATTCAATATTCTGTAATTACTGCAGGTTTTTTTTAAAAAATGTTCTCAAAAATGACACACTGTACCACATGAAGATGGAGAAAACGACGACTTCTCAATTTAGAAGCCAAGCAGGATAAGGCACTCTGGCAAACCCTCCCTGCAAAATGCTGAATGTGGACTTACAGCCCATACATGAGAATAATTTAGGGTCCTGAAGATTTGCTTGTTTCTGACCAACTCCAAAAAAAATCATGTCCACAGAATACAAATGCTGGAGATCCTTACTGTAGTGAATATACCACCTTGAAACACCTTCTGCTACTGAAACAGCATTTTCTGAGGGAACAGTCTCCAGGTCACGTCAGTGAGGTGATTGCTGAGGTTCTTTTTGTTCTGACATGAGGAACATGCCTTATGTAGTTCTTTCCTTGTGATTTGATCTCACAGTCTCCTCCTGGCCCTGAGACATTCTTGCCATCTGCTCGTACAGATGGCATGTTCATGTAAATTTTAAAAAAGGGTTTTCCAAACATTTTCTATTCTCTCTCTTTTCAGATGATTCTAGACTAGCAGAAGCAGCAAATGTTCTAGGAATGACTATTCAGAAAGTTAATAGTGTGATTTAGAAGACAAAAAAAACCTAGTCACTGAACAGCAAGTCACTGTAAAAAGTGAAAAAAAAAGAAAAAAAGAAAAAAGAAAAAAAACCTAGTCACTGTAAGCAAGTAGAAATATCTGCATTATAGTCTAAAAATCAGTGACAGGCATACCTTTAACATGCTCTTCTGCAGAGGCTTACACACATCCTGAGTGTAGAGAACTTATTTGGAAGCACAAACCCCCAGAATTTCTTATAACTAATCCTAGTTTCTCTCCTTCTAAGCAGGATACTGTTCCAAGAAAAGCTCTCTTCAGTTACTTCGCACATTGAAGACCACAAGAAATTTCAATTTTTAGAGAAATAAAGAAACAGATCCAGGAAATGCAAGGAAAAAAACCCCAACAAGCCCCTTACACTTGAGGAGTTTAGGCAATTCTTACTTCTTAGAAACCATTTTACCATTCTGTAAAGTTCAATAACAAAGTAGGATAAAACAGTGGGTGAACAAATCAGCATTATCTTCCCAGAAAATGCATTAAAAAATAAAGAAATGGTTTTTTGGGAAAAAAAAAATCATCTGAACTAGATATTTAACTAGAATAAAAACTAAATCCAAGTTCTTGCACCTTCAGATAAGACACTTGGTAGAGAAAAAACCATATTCTTTCATTCAATAAATAGTATTCTACGATGTCTTAGATTAAAAGTGTAAAAGAAAAGCTTCATCTGTACAATCACAAGAACAACTAGAAAGTGATTATGCATGACCCACAAGAGGTATTATTAGTTTTACAGACAGCAGAACTTTTCTTTTTCTGACACATGCAAGGTCTCCAACCCTGCTCCTACTTCTGAGATCCATTTCAGATTTTACCAATTTTAGTAAAAAAACCCCAATATGTGCATGTGGAATTTATACATATACAAACATACTGGTTTTATCTATCAAATAGATATCATATTTTTAAGCATGTGTTTGTATACACACATTTAGCATCTATTCCATTAGCTAAGTCTTGATCAGAGCATTCTGAAATTTTATCTATGTCCTTCCAACGGGAAAATCTCTCTTCTCAGGATCACCAACTACCAGCTCAAATGATATGATCAAAGACATTGTGGAAGAGAAACGACAGATTGCTGTAATTCTAAATTATATAAATTATTAAAATTTAATTTAAGATTAGATGTTTGATGACCTCTGTTTTTGGAATATGGAGTTTTTCTTCGTAACACACTAAATGCCACAGTCTGTCTGTTAGGCAATAGAATTCAGAATTTTTTTCACTTCATTGCAATGTAATAATTTTGGATAATAGGGCTTTTAATGGAAAGGATTCCTGTGACTTAAAGCTTTTTTTTTTTTAATTAAGTTTAATTGAATTACTTATTCACATAATAATGACTTAACAGCCACTTAATAAAAAAATAAAAGCCAAAGACCCTTCTGAATACTTATCCCATACTTAAAATCTAATAAAGGGACTGAAATAGAAATATATCTTTGTTTTCTTTCAGATAGGGGAGATATTTAAACAATAACTACCTTCCCTCCTGCTGAGGATGAATGGTGTAAAGATGACATTCCAAATCCTATAGAAAAATACATATTTAAACTGAGTCCTTAATTGAAAAGAGATATTTATGAGAGTCAATGATCTCCTTTTTGTTCCAGAAATTGCATCTTTCCTAAAACTGGCTCATTTTGTGAATGGGCTGCTATGTAGGAAAGCTGGAACAATGTGATTCTGAGAAAATGAAGCAGATTTATATCTATAACCCGGCCATCCCAAGGTGCACGTGAGGGCTGGCATTTTATAATTCTTCATAATAATGCTTGGCACTTATGTAGTGTTTTATGGTACCAATGCACTTTACAAACTAATAAATTAATCTTTACAACACTCCTGTGAGAAGGTAGGTTTTAGCATTCCAATTTACCAAGTGTTCAAATTTATTTCATGTCCAAATCTACAGTTCATAGAAACAGTGTTTTTAGAAATAACAGTAGTTTTATTTCTCTATTTTACTTATTGGAATCTACAAAAGAACTATTTGCATGAGAAAGGAAAACAGCATCTGGCCCACACCTTGGGCCAGAGCTGATACCTTGTTTATTTAAAACAACAATTAATTCATTTAAGCAACGCACTGGGATTCAAGTTCCTTTCCTTACACTGGATCTATATTGACTGTGCAAGAAAAGAGCCGTGATCAGACTTGTCCTGTCCCAGGATTTCCAAATAATAAGATTGGGTTGGTAATGCTTCCTTGTTAATGCAGAAATTCTTTGTACTTGAAATTCTACATAATAGTACAGTTTTCAATTTTTTCTTCAAGTCTTCGCAACAGCTACATGACTTCAGTTTGAAATGATGGTTTACTATGTTTGCATTTATTTCTGCAAGTTTTCAAAAAGTTCTTGCTTTGACCACCTGTATTCAAGATTTAAGGGTTCTTACATGTCCATATATATTAACAGTTTTGAAAATCTGGACACAGAAATGGAATTCACCTCATTTCTTGTGCAAGAGTAAAAAACTGCTGAATTAGCTTTGGAAAGTGTTGGCAAAGGAAAAGTCAGTAATTGTATCTATAGATGTGAGCACCAGCACAAAAAAATTACCAACTTAACACAATGGAAATGCTTCTTCCCAGACTGATATTCTCATGTTCAAACGAGTCTTATAAAAATTAATTTTTACTTCCCCTTTGCAATGCCTATATATGCCCTATTGTCATATAAAGAAATTTAGTGTTATATCACAAGAAGTGATAACCAAAATCAAGAAAACTTAAGAAAACTTGCATTTTTAATTGGAGCAACAGAAAGCTATTGACACTTCAGATATCCTAATAAAGATATGCATAATATTTACTTATTTATTTTAATAAATGGCAACACTACTTTGAGATGCTATGGGTGCTTTTCATGCTACAGGGTACCTCATTATAATGTTTATTTCCTCTTCTTCCCTGAGGCTGGACAAGGCCCCAGGTGGAATGAAGGGCTGCAGAGCCAAGAGAGGCACAGTTATGATGGAACCAGAAACACCTGCCCCCTTGAAGATATCATGATCAAGAATGAACAGCATCCAAAATAATACCTTCTCCCCAGAAAAGAAGTCCAGGTTCTTTCTGTCTCTTCTGAAATCCTCAAAGTGAAAAAGATTTTGAGAAAATTCTTTGCTTACCGTGAATGGGCATTAAAAATCCTTAAACATCTTCTGTCCAGCTTCTGGAAATATAATTTTGTAGCAAAAAGATAGGACAAATCTCTTGCTTTCTTGCAGAAGACATTTTGGAGCAACAAGAATATTTGAAATATTGTAGGCAGTCCAAAGACATAATTTTAATTTACAGAACTACAATATTTTAAGGGGTTGGAATGGATCTTAAAGCCCATCCAGTCCCAAACCCCCTACCATGGGCAAAGACACCTCCCACCAGATTGCTCAAGCCCCATCCAACCTGGCCTTGAACACTTAAGAGTTCCAGCTAGTACAAATGATTGTTTCATTTTAAAACTGAAAAATGGAGCTTTATCTCCAAATTATGCTTAGGATTTAATTAAAATTAAGGCCTATAAGAAAAAAAAACAAAAAACAACAACAACAAAAAAAACCCCCAAACCAAAACCAAACAAAAAAACCCCCCCTCAACCCTCAAACCAAAACAAACAAACAAAAAACCAACACAAAACCAAAAAAATTCCCCAACCAAAAACCTCATAAAAAAGCAAAAAGTAGCAAAATAAAGATAAAATGGTTTACTGAAGGTAGCGGGAGTGAACAACTCACCTCTCAAGGAGTATGGTCTGAGAAATAAAGATATTTGCAAAGCAATTGCTTTCAAATTTGTCCATTGGCTTTCATAGACAATAAGCTGCCTATGAGGAGTTAAACTGCTGAAGAAGTCTAATAATACAATGAAAATGCTGAATGCTGTTTTACCAGAGCAAAATGTGGGAGAATCTATTTTACTTGCAGAAGTGAAAATTTTCAAGCAGCTGAAACTGAGTGAGCAGACAGCTGAAGGCACAGCTGAGACAACACAAAATACAGGCATCCAGGACTGTTTAAGATTCATGTGACTCAATGCTGGTAGCATTGAGTAGAGAACAAAGCAAGGCCATCATACACATAATTCTCTCATTTGTGGGAGATTAGTGTGTTCCATCAGCCAAATAGGAACTATTGCTGTCTGAGTTGGAGACCCATAGTTGGTAATGCATTAGATGAATCTTGGCCAGTAAAACTGTTGGGCTTTCAAATGAGAAAAGTCTTTAATTTCTGAAAAAACTCCTCGGTTGTACTTCCTTTTGTTTTCCTTTTGGCAAAAAAAGATGGTAATGTCATTACCTCACAGAACACAGTTCCTATCAGGAGTTCTGTAAATATTCTATTTTTCTGTAAAAAAACCCCATGAACTTCATTTACAAGAAGCATAAAATCATCCTACTGAAGAGATAGAAAAGTATACAATGCTCTTGAGCATGTAATTATCAGTTCTCTACCCACTGTCACTCACAGGAGCTTTCTTGTGAGGAATGTTGGGAGAAGTGTATACAAGAGTCAGTATCTCTGTAAACAGCATCGTAATGCTGCAAAACCACACAAAAGTCTTGGTCTTCAGCCACTTCTTCAACTATATTTAATCCTTGTATTCTAAACTAAATTTTCCCCTTATTCTGACACATGGCAACCCAAGACTCTCTCCCAGCAAAGAGGCGAATTCCAGAAAGACACCATAACGTAGCTACACAAAAAAGCAGCAATTCAAAACTGGCAAATAAAAGGATCTTACTTGTCACCATTCTCAAATCTTGCATTCCCTTCCCTGGAAAAAAATTCAAAAAACTCGGTGCTTTTAGAGGCTGCAAAAATCAAGGAAGTTATTCTTCCCTGAGCTTACACAGAAGAAAGCAGAAGACAGCTGAACTTTCCATCCACATTTTAGAACAGATTTGATGTCAAAAGTCAGGGGAAATTTTTATATATATATTTATATATATAAATATATCTAATACGCAATATATCTTATCTACTGCAGCATCCATTTCTGCTAAGTGTATTTTAAAAACCAGATATTTTAACACAAATTTAGTTAAAGCCATACATTTTCCTCAGTTTTGACTGCATACGTTATTCAATGTCTGCGCAGACTACTGTAAATTATCTGCTATCCTAGATTTGAATGTCTAAATTTACTGTTCTAAATATGTTGTCAAATCACTAATATCCTCTTGCAAGTCATCTTAACTTACAACATAGTAATTTTCCCTGTAATGACTCTTCATTTAAGCCTATATGTTTACAGTTTTCTACCAATTAGGCGATTTAAGTATTATGTAATGAATGTCCTGGTCTTGGCAGCAATGAATAATTTTCTTGATGTAATATGAAAAACTACGAAATAAAACATTTTCCCAAAACACAAATAGCTGGCAGCTATCCCTCAGAAATAAAAGTCCTTCTTAACTTAAAAGTAAGCACCATGTCATGTTCTCTGTACAAAAAAGGTTAAGAATTTAGCTATGCCCTTAACTATACCCTGTAGCAGCGAAGAAGGCAGGCTATGAGGACAACATACCAACCATTTAGATGTCTCCTTTTATTCTTAGCCATTTTTTTTTCCCTTCCCTCTCTCCCCTCTTTCAGTGATAGCATAATCCAGGTGCTCACAAAACTGTCTCCTAGTCCTTCCTGAAATTTAACTTCCCAATGTCAAATCTAATCAGATGTTCTGCTTACAAAAACAAAAAGAACAATGTTAAGGGATCTCTGCTTGCTGCATGAAATAGAAATTCAACTACAGGGACACAAAAGAAAGGGAAGGTTACGTTTATACTGATAAGATCACTTGCCGTTCAATGAATTCAATTACAGCAATCAAGGTAAATACAACCAAATTCATAGCAACATTTATATGTGTGTGCATGTGATAATGTTTATAAATAGATGAATGGGGAGCTGAAAAAAATCAAGACTGACACTCAAAGGAATCTCACTTTAGAAAAATGCATCCCAAAGTAAGAATATATGACTGCAAGTATAAGTTAAAGTAAATTAGTGCAGCAAGAACAGTAGTCATTTTCAGAATAATAGTGTACAGGGGGTTTTAGATATGTGAGAAATACAACTAAGCAGGCATTTTAAAGATATGTGGAAATTACTAATAAGCAGGCAATAAATATATCACTACTGTGGACACTTGAAATAACATTGAGTTGAATTTAGACGAAATAGATAGATGAAGCTACTTAAAGCTATAAAACTAAAACCTTAATATTAGAATGAGATCATTGATTGCTACTTGGTCCAGTGAAGGCAGAAGCAGAATATGGCCACTCACATAATCCTGTTGTGTTGCCACTGGTGCATCCTCCCCATCCAGCCCAGGGTGTGAAAGATGTTTTAGCCAGAAAGCCTTTCTGAGACCTACTGAGCTGAGTCTGAGGAGGAGGAATTGATTCTACATTTCACAAGACTTGTCCATCGTTCATTAAGAATTAGGACACATAAGAAGGGGTTTTCTTGCCATGTCCTCTTTTAGGTATCTGTTATGTTCTGTAGTCTCTACTACAAAACACATTAGAACAAGAAGTGTCCTTCCCCTCTGTGCTGTTCAAGCACACAGTTGCCATAGGAATGAAGGCAATTGCAGTCCCAAATCTTAGTGCTGGCTAGGGTAGTACAGGGTGACAATCATCATGTCCCTGCCCTCAGTTGGAATTCACTCAGGCACAGCAACAGAACAATTCACATACATCATTCATCTTGAGCTAGCTCACAGGGCAAAGAGAACACTTGAAATGCACCAAGCAGTCTTAGAAGAGATGTAAGAATTTATAATCTCAAATATGAGATTGATGGGTATACCAGAATACTAGAAAATTATTTCCTAAAGTGAAATTTTTTACCTAGGGGTAAAAGCTGCCTAAATGCCTTTAACTCTGGGCTGTGCACATGTCCTACAATAAAAAAATATCCAATTTTAGAATTATTCTAAAACCATTTTGAATAACATATTGTGATTGCAAGTATTGAAGAAAATAACTCTAGGAAATAAAGGCTCAAAGCATTGATAATGATTCCTCTAATTACATTAAACAACTTTAAGTAAAAAATAGACACCATTTCACTTTATTGCATCTAATAAAAGACATTAGAACTGATTTGCTATTTATGCCAAATGAAAAGGAGGAAAGGTTTCACCTAAAACAATGAAGCACTACCAACATTGGTTCATCTCAAAAAAAGAAACAACCAAAATCCTCAAAACCTTAAACAAAGTATATTTCATGAAAGGTTCTAAGTTTTTGAAAAACAAATTAACAACCAGAAGAAACTCCCAGAGAACAAAACTTTCTTTTACTTGATTCTTCTATGGAAAATTGTGAGCTCTACTTACTGTTTACTAACCTTGTAAAAAATAAAAATTATTACAGATGGCTAAGTAGTCAGAATAAAAACCACCACAAATAGCGAAAAAAAGTTAGCATTATTGAAGACATTAAACCACATATTTATTTCTAATTTATTCTAGAAGATAATAATAAAGATTATGATTCCAGAATCTTAAATTTAAAACTACACCAAACCATTGTTATGCTCGCTCTCACTCAATTAATATAAATGTGTGTTGTGTATTTGGTTTATATTTCACTTTAAACTATAACTACATTTCAAGAAACCAAGTATCTGTTGCTTCATTGAACAACCACAAAAACTCCAGACTTGCTCCCAGCAATAGTGCCAGAGCCTGAACTACTCTCAGAGAAAACATAATTGGACACAACAAACATTGGTAAATACGACACCCAGCTCTGCAGCATTTTCTACTGTTAACCCAGGCAATGCTTTCCTGCTGTTTTCTTACCTACCCACACTGCATTCAGTCACTCTTTGCAGCTACATTTTAAAATCAATTTTTCAGCAATTATTTATCCTGGTAACATCACTAAACAAACAACTTCCCCAGTTTTCAGAACTTCTCAAGAATGAAGACCTTTTGTTGATTTTTCCAGTTACCCCTCTACATATAGTCATATAAAACAACAACAACAGGCTTAAAAAACATTTCAAGGCATACCTCATCTAAGTGAAAATCAGAAAGCTGATTCATCTGGGTAGCATACAAACCAATCTAATGTTCAATCAAAAAACATTTTTAAAACTTACCAGTTAAACTATCAATTCATCTGTCATATACATTTTCTCTTTTTTCCTCTAATCCTCATTTTGTATTTCATATTTCAATTCCTTTGAAGAAGTAGTTCTAAGCCAGGCTTTTAATCCAGAATGAGTATTTCAAATAATATTTACAGTCTTATCTGTTCTTAATACAAGTCTCTGAACTGTACTAAAAATGGCACTTTATCTCCAAAACTTGTATTAAAAAAAAATCTTTATCCAAACTTAGAATACTTTTTTTTTTTTTTTTCCTGGAATAACATCAGTTACATAGAATACAGCAATTAAAAAGAAAGCTATAAAAAAAAAAAAGAAGCAAGGAATGGTTTCTATTTTTAATCATGCTTTTTAATCATGCTTTTAAATTAAGAGACAGAAGAGTAGAAATGGTTCATACTGACCTGAGTCCATAAAGGACTGTTCCATCTGGATGTAAACGAATCATTCTGTTCTTCACAGTGACACCATGAACAAATGACTTCTTGTCATTCAGGAAATAGGTATCGGGCACCCAGAGCTGATCAGCTACTCTGTTGTCCAGAGTAAGGTTTAGAGGTATTACATTATAGGACAGCCTCTTATCCCTCCATGCTTGTTGGAAGTACATTGTCAAGGTATAGTCCTATGATTAGAACAAACAAACAAACAAACAAAGTTTTCATTGAAACAGATGGCATACATATGCAAGAAAAAGACAATGCAAATACACATGTATTCATTGTGACTGTTCCTAAAGGCAAACATTTCTGTTCAGAATTTCCATAAGTAAATTTATTTATTTTTACAGTACTGAACATCTTGTATGCACTTAATAACAGCAGTGAGAACAAAAAGAAGATGGGGCATTTACATTTTATGAATGATTTGGAAGTTCTCATTTCAATATTTAAAAATAAAATTTAAAAATTGCAGACATTTAACAGCATGCAATTTCTGTAGCACTTTACAAGCCTGGAAACTCTAGGAAACGAAAATATTCACAGATCCAAATTTCATTTCAAGGTCTCTGCTGTATTGTCTCTGAAGTTGCAGTCACTACTCAAACACTTCCCTAAATTAAAATCTCTTCAAAGTCTGTTAACTTTCCCCTGGGCAATGAAATCAATGGGAAGTCTCTGAGGTTCCTATGATATACACTTTAAATCTTAATTTTACAGATGAAGTAAAATTATTCTTCAGAGGACAATTGAGAGAGCACAATTAGCATCTCGGTAAATATTCACAGTATTATGAGACTTGCATTGTCTTGATTCAGGGTGCCACTGTACAGTGCTTCAGAGATGTTTTGACCTTTTGGCGTTTTGAAGAATAATATATTTATAAAAGTTGTATCTTTGTAAAAACTGTTATACAGAGGCAGAATAATCATTATATTTAGCCAATGCTAAAAAAACCTCTAGAAATAATATACTATGTACATTCACAGCATCCCTGTGGAGAAAAACTTGCATAAATGGCAATATTTGTTCTCATTCACTGTTTTATATTTTAAAGAAGAATCCTCTATTTAAAGAATTTTTTAGTACAGTTGGAAAAGAAAAATTAATCTTCCTGCTGAACTACTTTAAAAACATATGCCGCAAGTATATTTTACAAGCATTTTCATTTAAAAGGGTATTTGACATATGAGCACTATATAGAACTTCTCAGAAAATACAAAAATAAATTTTTCTTAATCTGCAGTTTCACAGACTAAACACCCCAGTAAGAAATCACTAAAATTGGGTTGCTGTAATTATTCTCTTTACAATGTACACAGTCCACCCTTGAACTAGGGAGGGCCTGTGACAACTATGGGTATTTCAGCAGAGTTCTGTAAGCAATGAAAAGCACCTTGAAACTAATTGACCCTGCTTCTCCTGCAGAACAGAGTGCATTCAGACGAATCATTATAAACAGTTTTTTTTAATAGAAATATGCATTTCAGTGGTGTTAAGATTCTTAAATTTTTTGACTCATCCTTCCCCAGAAGAGCCCATCTATATGGGCTTCAAAACACCTTTTCAATTTTCAGTGAAGCAGGGGAAAATACGTGTTCTGTTGTGAAGAGTTTCTGCAATTCTTCCTTATCAACACAAACCACAAATGGTATTGCTGTCCCTTCCATGTTCCTGTCTGCACTGGTTAAAGGTCAATCCCCTTCCCTTGCTGTGCCCTCAGCCTTGCCCCTGCACCTTTGGCTGGGTGTCACAGCAGTAACTCTGCAGGTACTCTAGTAGGTAAACACCAAATGAGCTTTCCCAATTGTTTTACTACCACATATATTCACCTGGTAGCTGTTCTACAGCCTGATCACTTTCAATGATCTGAAACCGCTTCCCCGTCCCACCTCCCCAGGGTCAGGATGAGATTCTGCTTGCAAGAATGTTCCTCCTACATCCAAAGAATTTTACTGTTACGCTTCATCACTGTTCTGCAGGATTTGATTCATAACCAGCTTTCAGAAAATCTACAGCAGGAAAATGTAATAGTATTCATTCTACTAATATATCACATCATCAAGTAAGGATCTGTAGCAATTATTTCTCTATTATCCTTGGAATGCTGCATTTTATTCCTATTCCAAGGAATAGCCTGTATGTATTAATACACAGCATAAATACATAGAACATGCTTTCCTTTTTTACACCTCAGTAAAAGAGGAAAAGAAGAGGAGGAAAAACCCTAAACATACATGGTTCATTGCATAGAAGTGAATTACACGAAACTGTAAAGTTGGAGCAGTGGCATTGCTGAAAGGAAAGCCAAGTCACCAGGCTGGAGTTTAAAATCAAACTGACACTGTGTTCCAGAAAGAGCTGGTGTTCTGACTAAAAATTATCTGGCATCTGTTAGCCCTAGTTTTCAGACACGACCGGAGTTTCTGATGATCAAAACAGAACTCCTTAGAAACTTTTATAAAACTCTCACAACCTTTTGATTTTAGGTTTTAATTTTTATTGATAATTTTAAAAAACCCGTAAGATACTCCAAGCTAGATATTTCAAAGTGAAATTGATAAGATAGGAAAAAACCAAAGCCTGTTACAAAAACTGCAACTCATTCCTTAGAAAGGAGAGAGGCATCTGTTTTCAAAAACCCAAATGAAAGAGTAATTCAAAAAAGATGCGCAGGTACCAAATGTCTGTAAGTATCCCAAAACCCTTTATACTTTGAGATTAAAACCATTCTCATCTAATAGGAATAGTGCAAGAAAAAATCTGTTAAACTGACATTAAATATGGGCATTCCCCTCTATTCTAAGGATAAATATCAAAACAAACATGTAAATATCTTGTCTCTAGGAAGAGAGGCACAGAAAAGAAATAGAGGAATAGAAGTAAAGGATTATTTTAATTTCTTATGGTTTAGCATCCCTTTAAATTCATCGGATGGGATTGTTAGAAAGAGTGTAAGTTTGAAGAGAAAACAGGAGCAAATTCATTTTTAAAGCCTTGCACAAGAGACTAATTATAATGACCTGAGAGAAATCCGATCCCAAAGCTCTTGATGATGGTGGTGTAAACCATTACACAGACAGAAACTACAAAGGTACAGACTCTTTGCAACATAGGCACACAGACACATTTTACTCATAGAAATAAAGAGGTTCCTCAGTTGTCCTGGGCATGTCAAGCTTGAAATTCTGTATAAAATTGACAAAATTGCAAGAAAAACTTGGAATATAAATAAGCAAACATATTTTCTGTAAATAATATTAGTTTTGTAGCTTTCATTATTATTTCCTTGTTTGCCTAGATTTAAATTTAATAAAGTGTTTTGTTCTGTCCAGAGCAAAAATTTAGGCATCAGAAAATGGATCATTACCCCTATTCTATTACGATCAAAAAAAGATGCCTCCTCTTTTTCTCACCTCAACTTTCCACTTTTCCTCTTCTTTATTTCATACAACGAACACAAGAGCAGCAAATATAAGACAAAGTTAATCTTTATGGAAAATATTCCATATGAATAAAAAAGTACCAGACAATCATTAGTATTAGCATATTCATGACTCTCTTTAACTCTGTGCAGTGGTTGCTGGCAAACATTTTAGCTGCTGAAAGTGTAATTACACTAAGAGATTTAAACTTGTATTTAGATAAGTAGAGTTACTGCAGACAGACACGGTGTCAGTGAATGACCATCAATTTCAGTGACATAAGAGAAGATACTGGACAGGAAAGCATAAAATCTGAATACTGGCATTCTTATTTATATTCTCACATTTCATTCATGTTCTCAAATAAATGTTTAAGCCAAAAATAGAAAAATGAGTTTAGGCCTATAATTAGTTTTAAAAGATTAGAACACAGGCCTTAGCTAAACCTACCCATGATATATTGCTGGTCCTCTTTTTATACTGGAAAAAGGATTGAGGCAAAAATAGAAATAGAGGTCATGAATGTTTACAATGACAATGGGTGTCTAATGCAAAAGACTCTACCAGATGTAAATTTTTTCAAAGAATGATAATAAGGTCCAATGCGAAAAACCACATTTAAAATATAGCCCTTTCTTCTGCATTACACAAATCAGGATGGATTCACACTGCAGCTTAAAACTGCAACGAATACTTGTATTAACAGGGATAGAAAACAGATACTGAAACACCGGAAGCAATAAAGGCAGGAAACTTCAGAGGAGAAGAAAATAAACAGAAGGAATATATCATATCTAATGTATATAATATACATTCTGTATTTTGTAAATGTAGTATAAGACAGCATGAAGTTGAAGAAGCTATTTTTCATTGCTCTGCAGTAATGAATGGAGAACTCATTTGTGGTTTGGCTTAAATCTACTCCTTATCACATTCCTGGTTATTACTGACTTGTAAAAATGCTTTACTTCATTTCACGTATGGCTATTTTAAAATGAAATAATTTCCTTCTGAAAATGCTTGAAGATTAAGATTTTGCCTAAACACTGTATTTATTTAATATGTACATTTAAAAAACTGTTTGCTGATAACAGTTAAAAGTGCTGATTGACAATCCTTTCAATCCTCTTTTTGTTTAAAACCAACCACTACAACATGTTCGATTCAAAATTATTTATCTCAGTCTCTCATTGAGAAAAAATAATGTAAAATGTCTGCTTGTCACTGGAGACACCACAAAGTGACTTACATAAAAGTAGAAAGAACTGTTGAAAGAATGGGTGGTGCCAAAGTAATTCCAAAATTGTCATATGCCCTTTCAAAAGGAGTATTTTTTGCATTCTGTAAATCTTTACTTCAAAATAAACAAAAACCCCTCAAAACAAATAAGAACCCCACAAAAAATGACATGAGGAACCTTACACAGAATTCAAGTTGAACTCTCTCAATCTATCAAATCCCACTTCCCAAACTGGCTTTAAGTCTGTGAAACACTTGTAATTAATTGCATCTCATAAAACTTACTAGGGGAGTTTTTCTTGATGGCGATTAATCTTCTCAAGTTTATGATCTTTCCAAAAAGATCCCAACAAGGTTACCATTTATTTTGCTGCAACTCTCCCAGAATTATTCATCAGCAATTCTCATTTGTCAGCTGAACAAAGCAGCAAAGATGGGCTTTTTATCTCCCACGACAGTTCTCAGAAAAACACAATATTAATTAATCAAGCAAGAGACTTGGGTATGAAAGCCAAACGACTCTCAGCAGAGCTTGACTCCTTAACATGAAAATTTTGGTCCTGATTATATGAAATCTTTAACAAGAGACTAAGATTTCAGCAACAAGTTAATGAATTTGAGTCTCCTTAGCACTGCTGAGGGTAGCCAATATTTATACTGTTTCTCCATGGTGATTTAGATAATGACCTCCCAGTACAATGGATTCCATGCACTGAAGTGAAATGAAGCAGTTCTGGCTGATAAGTTTCCTGTAACCTTAATTAGTAAAGTAAGATGCAGTGACACTTGATCTTCATTTCTGACAAGTCATCCAGCCTGAACCATGACACTGCACTTTTCCCGAGCCAGCAATCTGCATGCCATGCCAATCAACGAGCATCTGCCATAGGTCTTTTAGCTCTGCCTGACTTGCTGTCTCTTGATAATAAAAGGAAGACTTATTAAAGTGAATCTGGACTGAAAACTGTAATCTAACTGCTATTGGTTAAGAGAGTCACGTCTCTTGAGAGTGTCAGACTGTTCTCTTTTGAAGAGATCTCGTCATCCTCATACAGCACTGCAGGATTCTCAGATGAACAAAGCAAATGCGGAGTATGATGAATAAATGCAACTATACTCACTTAAAATGCAACTATACTCACATGAAAACAGTAGTTTTCTGCCTCTGACAAAATTAGTATTTAGTCGTGTCATTGAAGTAAAATAAAATATTTTAGGCCGCAAGAAAGATCAAAACGTTTATTCATATTTGAATTTCAAAGTTTTCTTTATTCATGGATCTGAAGTTATCCAGTGTTCACAGATCATTCCCTATGTAATTGTACAGTTCCAGAGATCTTCAGAAAAGTAAATACCTCCAACAGAAATCGTATTTATATTGCTTTTTATAATATCCTATTATAAAATTGCCTCCAAAAGAGTAGAGAATTTATCGAAAATACTAAAGAACAAAAAAATCATAATAATTCTTAAGTAGAGGGGAAATAAATCTGTGATTGAGCAGAATTGGAGATCCAGCTGAAAGGTTTGATGAAAGCAGATGGTGGCCTAACATATTGTTTTGCAGAAAAGATTCAAGAGTAAAAAGCAGACACAGCAACAAGAACCCTGAGTCTCCGATGGGGGAGGGCAGAGGGAGGAATTCCAGGGTAAGAATATAGTTATCAACAGATTGAATCTGCCTTAAAACTGAGAATTCAAGTTGTGCCTAGATGCAGAACTAAACTGGCATAACATTTGAATAAGTGCATTTTCCCTGATGCTTTACAGATTCCTAAGTTCCTTCACAAACAAACAAAGCCTTAAGAATTCATTCAGAGACTGAAAGGATTGGCAAGTTAATGCTGCTCCGGATCATTGCAATTAACTTCTGAAAAACACACAAAATTAATACTAAAACAAATAGATGTTAGTCTAAAGCACATAATACTTATTTTTAAGACAAATATTTTGCAATATTTTGTAATATTTTGCAATATTTTTCAAGGAGACTTATGGAAATGAATAAATATTCCCATTATTTATTTATTTAGAACCGTAGCCTTGCTTCTGTCAATCAAGGAGCTGTTCTTGCATAAAGGCATGGAGACTCCAATGACAAAAGTGCCATTAATATTCCTGTTATTACACTACATAGCTCCGTGTGCCTTTCCACATCCAAAAGGATGTATAACAATCTCTAAATTTTGAACCACAGGCTTAATACTGAAACAAGCCACAAAGTTATCTCAATTAAGAAGTGTAAATTTAGTTTCAATATTAAAAAGTTATGAGAAATAGCTGACAAAAATTTGAATATCTGAGCTTCAGACTGAATTTTTATGCTTAGTGGTGTTGAGAAATGCAGTATTCTAACAAAAATATTTCCCTTCTGTGATTCCATTTAATTGGGCTGCCTGAGGATGCATTTTTTGAAAAGGAAAATTATATTAATATTTTATTGGATCATTTTTATAGGCAAAAGAACTTACTTTGCTATGTTTAGTTTGCTTTATAAAGAGATTAATGTGCTAGTATTTCTTTTCAGGTAAAAGGTCAGCTGTTTCCT
Organism: Vireo altiloquus; assembly: GCA_013396875.1. NCBI lineage: Eukaryota > Metazoa > Chordata > Aves > Passeriformes > Vireonidae > Vireo > Vireo altiloquus. The sequence continues at coordinate 306,225 of VZRF01007981.1, forward strand.
TGGTTAGCAACGGAGAAGTTTCTACAAGAAACAGACACACTCAAGAAAGCATATATGTATATTCTTCATTTCCCTAGATATGTTCAAGTAATTTTTCTGTTCTGGTGATACTGTTACCCTTTGGTTGTCCAATCTACCTCATACCTGAACACTTTCAGTGGCTTTCAGCTAAGTTTTCTAGCCTTTGATATTTTCCTCTTTCACAGGTGAGAACACTATTAATTTTTGCTTTGCTTATGATGTAATATTGGTGAGATTTAGATATATAAAATCTTATTAATCTAAGTGAAAATTCCCTTTTGATTAAGCGGGCCAAAGATAACATCCCAGACAGCCTTACTGTAAGAATAACTGTTTTGTAGAAAAGAAGGAGTACATATGAATATTAATCAAAGCTGAGCCAATACTAGCAGTCTTAGCATTATGCAGTTACTAAACATCATCTTCATTTTAATGGTAAAAATTAAAGAGAGAGCAGAGAAGCTCAGATGCAAGTATCGAGTCAGATTTTTAGGAGGCATCAGAGTGAAATTCCTAATCAAGCTGGACAGTCCTATAACTTTTTCAAAATTTAACTGAAATTGTAGGTAGCCAACAGCTAAGAAGCCCCTGTTATATTAGCACAGGGAAAGTGGACAAAATCAGGGTGCTTTTCTCAATGTTGCCCTAAACAAAGTGCTGGATATATAATCCAGATAAATTATTAATTAATGAACTGATTGCTTTCCTCAGTTCTTCTTGACACTGAACACAGTCGCATTTTCTGTTCTGACTTGGGAGTATTGTTTAGCAAGATATAGACCCAGCTATTACACAGTTTTGTTGAAGTAGTTATGATTATCTTATATTTGTAACACTTCTAAAACTAGATGAAGGATATATTTCATAGAAAGTTAGTATTTTAAAGCCAATTTTAAGATCACCTCACAAAGCAATGTTCACACAGATTAAACTACAATCACACTGAGAATACTGATGCAAGAGAAAGGCAGTGAGAAAGAGATGAGTTGAAGGCAAAGGTTTATAAAATAATCCCAAATATTTCCCATAGCATTTAGTTCATCTCAAAATGATACAAACAATGGGATATATAAGATTTCCTTTAACAATATACTGTATAACTGAAACACAAATAGACTAATTGATTTCTTTAGCTCATCACGGTCTCTAAAAGCTGCTGATACTTCACACAAACTTACAGGAGAAAACCAGCCAGGTCTGTGCATGACATATCCTGAATTTATTTTTCGCTTTATTTTTCTTCTAAATGAGCTCAGAATCCTTCTCCCTTTGTCTGTATGCAAACGTTTTCTCACATACTACTACTAACCATAGTAGATTTTTATGCTGATTTCCTTGGCATTTTTTGTGGTTTGTTTTTTTTTTTTTTTCCTTTTTCTTCTAAATCTTTGTCAAATTCATGCACTTTGGAAACAGAAACAGAGATGTTTCTAGGCAAGGGTGATCTGGCAGTTTTCTCATGCCATTCCCCAGTCCCCTGAGGAGCACCAGCAGCAGTTCTCTCCTGTTAAACACTGTCACATTCCACAACACTTCATCTCTCTGCTCTGCTGATTGCCAGCTCTCTAAAAATCTGGCAGTAACAAACCAACACCTTGAAAGAAGCAATGTACTCTGGAGAGCACAAATCTCCCCCAGAAACATCCCTAGAAGTTTTTCTGTATCTTGGAGCAATATGCCAGAGGCTGCACTGCAAATTGATGTGTTTCCTCCCTGTTTACATATAAATCTTATGGGAATAGACAAACCACCCTGATTTAGCCCTTCCTCAGTGAATAATCTCTTTAATACAGCAACCTTAGGTACAGATTTCATGAAATTTGAACAGTGAAGAGCATGAAGATGAAAAAAAGCAATAGTGTCATGTCACCTAGAACTTTTCCTGTATTTTAAATGCTATCCTCCCTGAAGCCCACGATGTGACAGGCTGTTCCCTCTCAAAAATGTCAGGCACTGCAGAGAACTGCCCGCACTGAAGTAAAGAGTACAATTTGAAATAAATACGTATCATTTCTTTCAGTGATGACAAGCCTGTGGAAGCTGGTAGAAGGTCCAATTTGCATGACAGCCTAACTTTCGCACGACTTCAGCAAAGAGAATACACTTACTTGAGACACTGCAAGAGAGTAAGCAATGTATTCAGATGAAAGAAACACTAATATTATTATGTTCCAGGAAAAAAATCTGAAAAAAGAAAAAAAAAAGAAAAACAGGTGGAAAAGTATTGCATCTCTAATAGTCATTAATTATACTTTAAATTGTTCATGGTTCAGCAAAGTCAAAACCTATTGCAGTATCTCACAGCGAAAATTTCATTACAAGTGCCTCTGTTACAAATGTATATTTTCCTCTAGTCCAACCTCACACTCAAAGCAAGATCAACTGTGAGAGGTCAGACCAAGTTGCTCAGGGCTTTATCCAACCTGGTCTTGAAGACCTTGAAAAGTGAATTAGAACAAGACTTTAATAACAATGAAATTGCTACTCGCATTTAGAAGGAAACTCCCCATGCTTTAAAAATGAAAAATCAGGATGGTCACCCTAATTTAGCAGTGACTGGAACTTAATTTCAGTTTGATTTAAAATCACCATTGTCTGATTTTTAGAGACATTGCACACTATCACTTTTATCTGTTCTTTTTATTGTATTACTATTCCAGTCTTTTTGTGTCATTTTCTCAGCAATTGCCTCTATTCTTTAATCTCACAACTATTTGAGACACTTAGAAATCAACAGGATTCGGTTACCACTGAGGTTTTGAATGCATCTGTTGTTCACTATTTCCTATATGCTTCAATTGGTACCAATAACTTCTCATGAAAATATTCCATTCCTATACAGTAGATAATTTTTTTTGTTCTCTCTCTCTCTTAATCTTCAAGGCTTCAATCTGTGCCAGAGAAGTTTCTATGCAATTAAATAATTTATTTCCACTTTCCACACTGTTAATAGATAATTTGTAAACAATCCTGATTGTACTTTATCAGACTGAAGCTATCCTCTCATCAAGAGCTTATAATGGCTCTACACTTGTACTAGCAGTTCAGAAATATACTCCAAGAATAAAAAAGAAAAAAAATTAATTTGGCATCCTTTACTACCAAATGGGTTTATTTATTTGTCATTGGCTGGATTAAATACCTCATCTCAACCTTCAAAATTTGTCCTCTCCTTTGTGGTTCATTATTTCTTCCAGAGTTCAAGTCAGACTTGGTTTAGTGACCAAGTGAAAGTAACTGTTTTGACAGCTGGAAACACCAAGAACGAGACCCAAGAGAACTTTTTTTCAAGGAATGAAAGGCAAACGGTTAATGCAAATGGCATGGAAAGTACGTCTTACTCAGCATTAATGCGAATCCAGCCTGTTTTTACAAAATTAGGATAAATAAGGATACCATACTTTTTTTTCCAGGTCACATGGCTTGTTGGACAAATGGCAATAAAAGTATTACTGGTTTCATGCTTTTTAGTCCTTCTAGCAAATACAGATATAAGTGCACCAGAAAATTATCCAGGAAACATCGATCACATTTTTAACTAAGCTTCTTCATTATAATCGTACTTTAAATGTATTTGACTTTGCACACACTCTTCTGAAAATATGGATGGATTTTAAGCAATTTTAAGATCTTGCACAGAGCAAATTCTCAACTTACACAGCAATTCCCTCCAGCTACTCTTACTGGAAGGCATTTACACAACCTGCTGGGACTCCATTTGACATCATTCCTTCCATCTGGACATCCAAACCAGCAGTCTGGATATAGTATTTCCTGCCTTCCCTCTACTTCACACACTTGACATTCACTGAAATTTCTGGAAAATGAAGTGCCTAAGAATCAAAACCCTATGAATACTTCAGAAGCAACTGAGAAAGGGTTTTGCTTTTTTCTTCACAGCTGAAGGAACACTAAACCAGTGTTCCAAAAGCAGTAGTCATTTTTGCACAGGTAAAATAATGCAGTGCATTTGGTTCCTTTTTGACATGTGGCACTGGATTATTATTCTCACATCTTCATATATTTGGAAACAAATTAAAATTAACCAAGTCTGTTAGAAAGAAGTCTAAGGACATATTCCCCCTTAAAACCTGACAATTATTTCCCTTTCCATCCAATGGTCAGTAGATATCAAACATATTTTTGCACTCCTAGTGTTGGAATTTTGGAGAGAAATGAAAATAAAAAACAAATAAAACACACATATAAAGACATAAAAATAATCAAAAATCTCAGTGATGACTCCACTGAAAATGTCCTGAAAACAATGACCCACCTTCTGGCACCTTTATCAGTCTTGATAAATTTGTAGCACTGGATTTCTGAGTTAATTTTCTACCTTCACAATAACAACTTTGTAAAACATTTTAGTCATAATAGGTTAAAAAAGACATTAGCTAAAGTGCTTTGCTTTTTCTCTCAAATTATTAGACCATAGCAAATAAGTGCAAAGTCATAGCAATAAGTGTAGGGCTTTAGCAGGTGTTAGACTACCAAAACCTCCAGTAGCTCATATATTTCTTGTTATGACCTCATGTGCTGGATACAGTATTTCTGCTTGAGCACATTCCATGTTAGCTAGGAAGCAGCACACATCAATTTGATATCTACTAGCTAATAGCTGGTTAATTCATGTATGAAATGCATTTCTATAGTAGTTCACTGGTTTGATTGATGACACATCTATTCTTTTAAAATAACAGCATACTTCCTGTCTCAAGAGTCATGAAACTGCTTTACAACATATTTTTATGCTGCTACACACTATTTGAAATACAGGATTTTTTTAAAAGAAACTCTTCTTTGAGATGCATTATCCATCATGTCCAAATGAAGTATAAGCTCTGCAAATTTTTCCCTTTAAGAATGATTTTGTTTAATTTGAAAAAGTGAATTCTTAAGTAATGCACTTGTCAGAAAGGGTGTTTCACCAGTGTCAGTGATCACTTTCTCTTACTTATTTTCTTCCTTCCCATTAAGTAAGCAAGAAAGAAAGTAAGCACAAACACCTCAGCATTACACACTACATTTTCTTACCTACTAGGCTTTATCAACACTCTGTTCTTGAATTCTGATCATCATCTTTCCCCAAAAGTCACAGGGAAAATGAGGAAGCATTCAGATCCGTATTTGTAAGCAAACACAACAGAACCGAAATTTGATACCAGCACCAGAGATAATAAGACTTTGTTTTTACAGACAAGGCTTGTGACTTTTTAATGTTATTGTTTCCATCTAATCCATAACCAACCACTAAAAATCTAATATTTTTTTCTCAGTGGGTCCTATATTGCTGTGAAATAATTAGAAAAGAAGGCAAACACAGCTCAGAATAATACAAAAATGTAAATTGATAAGTAGTACCCCATATTCTCTGCCCTGTTCTTAAGGAGATAGTAGCTGTACAATTATTTTGGGACAAGAGTGCCATACCTAAGAGTACTGAAATTAAAGGTATAAATTTATCAGAAACTTCATTTGGCAAATGAGACAGGTATGTGGGGATTCTACCCACATTTCTCCTTCTTGTTTGTAGCACTATCCTGAGGTGATTGTTATATCTCAATTCCTTATAATAAGTAACATATATAGTAGATTAGGTAAAGGTTGTAGACCTTAAAAAAAGGAATCATGCTAGTAAAAAGTACTGGTGTTATATTATCGTAACAATATTCTTTCTTCCCAAATATCTAAAAATCAATTTAAGTACATAGAGAGGATACATAGATGTGTCTTAAAACAATGACTAAAAATAGTTAGCATGGACGAAATTTTTCTTTGTTTTGGCTTAAAACATAAAAAATATTATTGTTTTCAAACACCAATTTAGAATCATAACCATGCAGAGGATTTTGAAAATCCTATTTAATAGATCTTCCTGTTATAAACAGGTATTTATATTTTCTCATGGCACTATTATTCTAGTACCTAAGCCAATCCTAATGTTAAGCAAAAATCTTCAAATGAACAGTAACTATTCATTCCAAACAACATTTCAGGATCAGCACTTACACACTCCTCCTGAAAATGTCTTTACTGATTATACTCAAAGTAGCTTATTTATTGTCACCATTTGCATATAACTTGGTCTGAAGTTCTGATTTATATAAATGAGAATTGTTTACTGTTTGCTTTTTGCTGTGCAAATGCAATATTTCTTCATTACCTGTACCAGAGGTCTCCTCCTGAACACTACAGAATTTTACAGATGTTTGGAGTATGTAGTATTAGCACTGATTTCTCTAATGAAAACACTGCCCAGACACAGATACTCGAATTACAACCCATGGTCTTATTTAGAAAACTGCTGCACAATTTTGCGGGTTTTTTGTTTGTTTGGTAGTAGTTTTTTTTGTTTTGGTGGTTGTTGTTATTTTTTTCTCAGTGGGTGTGAAGAGGGAAGAACAGGGAATATAAGCAAGTATATATGATCTTTCAAGGTCCTTCCCAACCTGGGCTGTTCCATGAACATTTTGAGACAAGCACACTTTAAATTAATTGCTTCATTTCTTGTATTAGACAACTTGTTATTAATGTCACCAAATATTACAATTAAGTACTCCTCCTTAATTATCTCCTCATCTTTGCAGTGTTCAAAAAGTCAAGATAGACCTCAACTAGCCTACGGCACAACATGATTATCTACAGCAGCTCACAATTAACAAATTACAGTTACACTGCATGTGCTCTCACACACATTTATTTAGGAACTCACTGAAATATGAATTTAGTATCTCCTTGTTTGAGCTATTCAGTAAGGAATATGTTCAACTGGAGATGTTCTCTGGGCCTGGGAGAATTAAAGACTCTTTAGATTAAATAGGAAGAAATATCTAAAATTAATTATAGCAAAGTTTGCACAAACAGGAAGCAAATATAGTCAATGTTTCATGAAAGCACCTTTTCTGAGGAAAATATTGAGTGTTTAACAGGAAGCACGTAATTTAGGGTTTCATAAAACAGCACTTTAACAAATCAATACTGTGAAGTGTCTTAAAAAACACAAAGAAAAAAAAACCAAAATCAAACACGACAAACCAGGTCTGCACCTACTGAAATCATGTATATGCTTCAGTATAGGGCTTTGGAAAAAAAAACCCCCAAAAAAATTCTATGGATTTTTGATGCAGACAGTGACAATTCTAAGCTTCTCAGAACTGGAGATACATGTGAGCCACTTTAAAATGGATTTTTCATTAGATTCTATTTGATCCTTACGTTTTATATTGATCCTTATTTCTCTAGATCTGGGTGCAAGAAAAGCCTTTTTGTACTTTATTCCATTTCTAGTAACTTTATTTCCCTGAACTTCTCTGTACATTTTTTCTTAGCAAAAAAAAAAAATTATCTCTGCACCCTGCTATATCAAGATGTGTAATTGTAAATAACTCTTTGGATGATTTAATCAAAAATGTACCACTGCACCTCCTCTTCTCCCCAAATGAAGTTACAATGAAACAGACAGAAGTACTAAATTACTAAGTATCACTCTTAAGGATATCATGACACTTTAGTACCACAACATAGAGGTTTTTGAGACTTTAGAACATGACAATGCAACAACTGCAGTGAGTGAGCAGGGGAAAGCTAGTATTTATATGTGATTTTTTAATTTCTGTGTTCAAGAACAGCCATCTCACAGGAAATTCCTAGTTAATTGGGAAACCTCCATCTATTCATTACTTCATGCTTGTTTGTAGCACAATAGCAATTTTTAACATTTATTTTAGTTCAGTATAATTAACCATTCTGCTTAGAACTGTTCTGAAAGGGTAAAGGAGGATTCAGGTTCTAACCACTGGATAATTTACACAATATCCACACATATTATCTATTATTAACATTACAAGTCATACTTTTAAAAATGGAATGTTGAAATCTAATATTCCTGGCTGCCAGACAAGCATAGAAAACAGACAGGCTGATGCTAAAGAAAACAAATTTTTATTCATTTACCTTCTATGAGAAATGAATTGTGTAGTGAATTTTTTAGAAGACGAAAATGGTAATTGCATGTGTAATAAAGCTGAAAATTAAGGAGAAACAGATGGAAGACTAAAAGTTCTATTTTGTAAGTGGTAAGAGGATGATTCATAAGTATTTGACATTAGTTAAAATTATTTATGGAACAAATGTTTCTGGAAAAATGTTCTGCTTCGGACAAGGTGCCATCACACAATCAGCAGTGAATTATTCCAATTGTGATCCCTAATCAAAAACAGAAAAGAAAATAAACTCAGAAAGAAAAAAAAGTCAAAACCTGTTAATTTCTCCTAAGCTTCAGTGACTTGTGTCTTAAAGTTCTACCTCAGGAATTGAGGCACTATCAGAAGCACTGTAGATCACAGTAATTCTATTAATTTGCAGTTTTAAGGTAACTTTCTATTGTCTCTAAATAATAATGAATAATGAACTTCCTAAGATCAGCTCAACAGAATGCAGGAAAAGATAGGTGGCGTGTAAATGCACCAGACTCGTAGTGAAGCTACCATACTTTGTTGTAACAAACCCAAGGAAACACTATTTTAAAGTCTCCATCTACTTCTTCTAAACAAAAACGGACAGGAAAGTCAATGATCTGATCCACATTTACATTGTTGCAATATGAAAATTATTAATTAATTATTGAAATATATTAAGTGAACATTTTCACATATAGCTAAATACTTAAAGTATCAGGAATAATTAAAAATACACAGATTTCTTTTTATTGTTTACCTAATGCTATATCATGAAAAATGCAGCTAGCTTACAGATGATAGTTTTGTTTAGAGTAAATTGGCCAGTACTTTGATTATGCAGTCAAGAGTTCTCTTTGACATAAACAGATTCTTTCTAGGCAGTGCAGCACCAGCCTTACTGTAGGAATGCATAGTGCAGAACGAGACACAAGTGGGTTGCTGTGGTCTTTAGCAGCAGACAGTAAGTGCCTGTCCATTTTAGTGTCAGCAGTCATCATGCTGTAACCCAGATCCAAATCTGCAGGTAAAATCCAAATTATATCTGGAGCCAATAATGCAGTAAAGCACATCTTAATTCATCTATGAATCTTTTGCTTTAAAATACACAGCTGAGTGCTGCTGTCTCTTCACAGCACGTCCTCTTCCAGGTCACTTTCTCAATCACTCACAGATATACTGCTGTACATAGGTATTTATAAAATAAGTTAATCATGTCACATGTGGAAGGATTCATTGAAAATTTCAATACATTAGTCCCTAACCTCTATTAACTGTTAATAAAGTATTTCAAAATATCTACATATTTAGCTTCCTCTTCCACACTGGCCATTTAAATTGATTACTGATAATACCTCAGGACCTATTTGCACTTCAATGTTGTTTGAAGACAGAATATAAATGACAAAATGAAAATTTTGGTCACCATTTTACTTCAACCAGCCACCCAAGTTTTGCTTTGGTTTAAAAACTAGAAAGGAGTGTCACATTAATAATTATTAATTTTTTTTTAGTATGGTCATCAGAAACTCTGTATTGCTAGTTCAACCACAGATATTTTCAGATCTCCTACAGAAGAGTACAACCCCAATACTAGTTTGCAAGATTCTGCAGCCATACAGGCAGAAGGTCTATTTGAGCAGGAGAGCTTTGATTCTGATCTTGTTCCCCATTACTGCACACCTGATCCAATACACCAATTACAGCAGTTAGGGCCACATGTCAGCTGCTTCCAATTTTTTCTCATTTCTTACTCTGCCAATAGTTTGCATATAGTAACCTCATCAATATAGAAACTCTGAGAGGTTAAGTTACTCTAATAGTAATGACACTAAGAGGGAAAAAGAATAGTCTTGCCTTCTTTTCTGTGGTAGTCTGGGTTAGTGTACAATAGGTCTTCTGTCTATTTTGTTTAATGTAAATGCATCTTTGGTATCAAAGAGAATAGCAACAGCAGAACCTACACACCACAATGACCCACAGTTACACAACAGGTACACTCAAGCTGCCAGGAAGTTAAAAAAAATTCAATATTAAGTGCACAATTTGTATTCTTATAGAGCCAGAAAGTCTTTTCAAGTGTGTAAAAGAAACCTATAGACACACATGTCTAACAGCAAATTACTTGCTTATAAAAGCATCCAAATTTTAGGAATTTCTGCTTCTGCAAGATAGCATTTTCTATCTACAGTTCTAGATCAAAAGTAACATTATTATGCATTGAAAATATCTAAGTGAAGCACATATGTCAAATAAAAGCTGAACTTTTCTTGTCACAAAGCAACTGAAACGGATACTTTTTAATACCTAGGGAAATTGACCATGAGTCAGTTTATTTTTTTGCCTAGAGAGGTTCAAGGATATTAAGCAATTTCTCCACAAATACTGATGTTTGGCTGTTTCTATGCATTCATTTTAATTAGTTCTTCACATTTTGATTTTTATTCATTCTTGCTATGATCCATTTGCCTACATAATCTCATGTTCCTTTTTCTCTCTGCCCATGAAATTGAATTTCAATGACTATATCTAACTCTAACTGAACAGGCTACTGAAACCCAGATGACAGTATCCTGCATTACATATGCAAAATCGGTATGAGAAAATTGAGGAAATGTCCAGAAAACAGCACAGAATATAAAGTCTGGAGTCTAGCAACAATCCAAAGCATCTGAAACAGCAAGTTTCAACATTTCAGTTAAAACACCTAAACCCCCCACCCTGTTAAGTGTCTGATGAAGAACCAAACATCACACCTGAAAGCAAGAAGTGCCATTGTTACACATGAATAACAAGCTTTAACATGGACATAATAAAGCTTTCAGAAATCACTTGGGTAGCTCCAATTGACAGACTTTCACTTATGGATTTGACTGCATGTATTGCAGACTTACCATCTCATATTCTGCATGGTTATTCTTTAAAGATGTAATTTTATTATGCCAAGCAAAGTTATCTGCAACTAACTAAGGGTACCTCACATCTGGGAAAAACCCTATGGTGACAGGACATTAATGATATTAGTTCCACAAGAATAAACCATGTATTTGCACATTCAAGGAAGAAAAATTGCAACAAGGCAAGTATTGGGATACATGAGCACAAATTGTGGAGTTTGAGAATATAGGTCATGTTACAGAGATTGCCAGATAAAAATATAATTTGACTCTTAGAACAGGATGAGCAGTTTATTCTCTTTCTTCTTTTTTTTTTTTTTTGTTTAATTTCCAAATCTAGTAGATGATTTTGCACAGACCAGTTCAAGTTTGGTGAAAGAGAGAAATAAATAGGCAAGAAAATTACTGCATAAAGTGGAAGGCCGGTCTCATAACACATGGCATAATTCAGGACTTAATGCAGTGACAAATGACATCCCTGCCAAAAGCCTGGCTGTTACCAAGGCTGAAGTCCAAAAACAAACCAAACCAAAAAACGACCAGCAGAACCAGACAACCACAAATCATAATCCATGTTTCAAAAAAGTAGAAGGTTAGTCGTGTGGATTATTACTTAAAGCTTTAAGCTCCCACACACACTCCTCTAAAAGCATCATAAAAAATTTCCTTCTTCATTTGTTCATACCTTAAGAAAGTCTTAAACATTTTCTCATCGAAACACCAAGAACTGTCCTTGTTCACACACCCATCTCAATGAAGGGAAAAAGCAGATTAACAGAAATTTGCTGCACAAACTACCATAAACACTTTGTGTTTTGTGTAGAAGGAAACACACCTGGAAAATTTCTTTCTGTAATATGTGTTACTTAAGAGATAATGTCAATTAAATAATGCATTGTTAGAGATATTGGTCTCCTGCTGCTATTAAATGCCAAGGCACAGCTAAGCCATTTGCAAAGCAAGGGACATTAATTCAATATTCTACTACAAATGGTATTTCTACTACACTGAATAGGGTATGTTGATTCAGTCATTTGATCTGATACCTGCTATTGTGATAAAGCAACAGTTGCTCAAAAGTGCTGCTCTGAACTTGCAGTATTTGAATTCACCCCCTACAGAACCTGCACCATTTGCAACCTTTAATCCAAGGACATAAACCTCAGTCAAGTCTCAAATAACATTAGATTTATATTTTTATGGCCATTTGGCACATAGGGAAACTAAGACTTGCCCTACCTTATATCACAGCTAAGCAGAATGACCAGAAGCAAAACAGATAAATATTTAACCTTACAGGACAGGTACACTATCCTACTATGGTTTGCAACCATTTACTAGCACATAAAAACTTGGATGTGTCTTTAACCAGCAGCATGAAGGGTTTGCATACCTTAAAACTTCCCAACGAGGTATTCTGGATGCCACAAAGAGAGCATGGAGGGCATATGGGCATCATATTTCCAAGATTTCACATATCTAAAGAAAGGAGATTGCTCTTGGCTTCATGTTGCCATTCATGCCTCACTCCTGCCCAGGCAGGGCCTCAAAGCATTCATACTTCAAATTTGTTCTCAGAAGCATGACTCTATCAGTACTTTAACAGTGTTTGTTTTCTGAATTTCAACACTGAAATGAACAAGCAACTTCTTGAAGAAGTCCTACAACCCTTCTTCACCTAAGGGCAAAGCAGATGATTGGAGCGAGGCTTCCATGAACTGGCTGTACCTTCAGAAATGTTTTCCATTTTCTTTAGGTGGATGGAGATTTTGAAGTGGCCTGTGGGGAAGTCTAGTGCTAAGGCAGAGAGAACTGAAATGGCAGGGCTTGTTGGTGATTGCCTTGGTGCCTGCCCATGGATCTTACTAAGACTATACCACAGCAGTAGGTATAAAGAACAACTGCAGACAGTGTCAGCTCATCAAGAGGCCATCCTGAAACACACAGAGCATGGGCAAACAGGGAGAGCAACAGCTGGATCGTGCTGTTGAAGAAAGAAGTACTTATTCCATATTTAAAGACAGTTGAAAAGACTCTTCATATGAAAATGGAAACCGATTAGGAATTGCAGAGCCACATGGGACAAGATCTCAGTGACAGCAGTGGCACCTTGACCCTCCTAAATGACTGTTAGTCACGAAGGTCTGCCTAGCGCTGCTGCTGCTGCTGGCTCCTGGCACACAAATGAAACAGCATCTCTTCTGACATACACGATGGCTTGTGGGCTGGCAGGGTAGCTGGGGCCAAGGGGCTTAGCATGCCACACAATCAGGAGCTGTGAGCTGAAGAACCTGAGCCTTTCTGTGCACCAGTTCATAGCCCAGTACTTCAGTTATGGATAAGTACCTCTAGATTTCAGACAGAACTGCCAGCTGGCTGCTTTTCTTCCCTCACAGCCAGTGAGCTGGTTTCCTAACAAACTTGACAGAGTGGATAAGCACCACATAGCAATGCAAACTCAACCATGATTGGTTGTGTAAAAACATAACTGAAAAGCAATTTACTAATTAAAGCAAGGATTCCCCAGTGGTCCAGCTGAATAGAGAAAAAATTAAACTTGACTATAACTCAGACACCAGGCACTTGATAACAAAGGCACAAAAGCTCTGTTTCACATTTTAATGACTAAAAATATCTTGAAATTTGGGAGCTTAAATCGCAGGCATATTCACATCAAAACACGTACAGACAGTCAGGGGAAGGAAAAATAAGACTGTTCTAATGATAATCATGTTCATTTCAGCAACTGATAGAAGAGTTCTACATTATAAACTTCATGAAAATGCTGATTTTTATAAGTTTGCTTCCAATAGTTCATTTTGTTTGGTGCAATTGTCATGCAGCTACTTCTAAGCAACTGCCATAGATTTCATGTTTAGAATTACATGTTACTGTATAGCTTAAATTCTTCCTATTAGGAACTTCAAGTTCCATTATATTGCAGAGAACTCTATTTTTTATATTATTTTTTTCTTTCAGTTTATATTTGAATTATGAGTAATTTCTCAGGGAGCTTACACTGTGAAATTCAGTGAAAGCACTGAATTTGTCACAAGTAAAATCATCCATATTAATCAATAATTCAGAGGCAACTTACGTCATCAGCACCAATCCAGTTCAGACCAGGAAATTGTACTGTGAAGGCAATGTGACATAAAATCTTAAAATGGTCCTCTCAAGGAACTCCAAAGCATACAGCCTTGATCGCTTTCAGTTTTTCTTTCATTTTTAATCTGGGAGAGCAGGCTAAGCCCAGGGCATATTTACCCTCTTCTCTTTTAATGCAGACCTCATTTTTTGGCCTAATGTTCATCCAGTGATTTAGGCATTAAAACTCAGTTAAGTTCCTCTGCCTTCTATAAACTTCTTTTGTGATCAGGAAGAAACCTGCTAAGACATTCTGTAAGCTCACTATAGTTCCCTGCTTGGGGAAGTGTCTTAAGTACAGTATATAACCTGGATGTGCCAAAATTTGGCAGAATTTGACCAGAAATCTATCAATACTTAAATTTATCTCAGCAGACACCAAGATACCACTAATGCTCTGGAAGTAAACTAAAATTGCATGTGCTGCATGTTTTTGGTTTTGCTTGTCTCAATAAAGGATGGTTATTTCCTTCTTTATACTCCCTGTGGTATAAGGTAATGTGGCAGCTGAAGTAAAAAACACCAGACAGACTTAAAAATTGATCCTACAGTTCATTCTGTGTGTTTCTAAAGGGCTTTTCATTAGTAGTACCCAAAGAGTAAAAGCATAATTTACCTTATGTAAGGTAAAGTTAATTATCTCACATTAAAGCCCCAGTAACCAATCTATAAAACAGCTGGTAGCATATCTTTTAAATTGCAAAACCACTATCTGTCTTTTTTGTTTCCAGAACATTACATGCAATTTTTCTTTGTAATTTTTGCCTCATAAAAAGCTGACCTGTCTTCAGATAAATACTGCATTACTAATGTCAGAGCTAAATAGATTCTAAAACATGCATAAAGCCCCTCCTATGGTTCTTACCAAACCATTTCAGATGATTCAGAGCATCATCTACCCGTAAAATACTTTTCCTTTCAGGTCTGTCTCTTTTTTAAAAAAATTCATTGTGCATATAGCACCAAAACAGAGAGAAACCTTTGCTTATTATTAAATACATGAATACTGAGAGCCAAAGAAAATTCTATAATAATATTACTACTGCATGACTACAATTAAGGCGAAACTTACAAAATTTATTTTCTTACTCATATTTCTATGGATAAGAGAGTTTTGATGAGAACAGAACTTGCTCATTTTTCTAAAACTGCAGTGTAACACCTTTCTTTCATTTTTCTGTCTCATGTACTTCAAAAAGTCTAAAGCACTTACGAAAAGAACAACTTAAACATTTCTGCAGCAATGGCAGTTTTAAGTGATATTACTGGTACACTACAGAAACAAATCCCATAATATTAGCAATATGTAATAGTCACAAAGGGTGCAGAGACAGTGCCAAGTTTTAATTTCAAAACAATGTGATATATATTAATGAGGTACTATGAAAAACACCGAGTGTGTAAACTTGGGAATTACCATATGGTGAAGGGAATAAAAAAGTCAGAAAAGGACATATGAAAAGAAATTGGTGACAACATTTATGTAGTCATAAATAAGCTCCTTTAATCTTAAACTCAATGCCAATGAACTTATCAAATAGAGCAGGATAATGAACCAGAAAAGACCCTTAACACAGGTCTTGCAGTACCACCAACTCAAATATCTTTCCTCTGCTAAAATTGCTTTTAAACTGCAGATATTTCCCTCTTTTCTTCTGACCATTTTGGATCATTCTCCCACGATACAGATGTGTTTTTCAGATTGCATAAAACTGTTCAGATTCTTCCTGCTTCAAATTGGGTGTGAAATTATTGTACGGCATATACGTGATAATTTGGCCACTGAGAATCTATGGAGGTGAATAGGGAAGTGCTCTGTAGTATTCCTAGTCATACATAAAATGTCATTTATTTTCGTAACATGCTTAAAAGCTGTTTTTGAAATAAAATTCTCTCTTGAGCAATGCAAACTCAAATTTTGAAACAAGTATTTACAGAAAAATAGCGGTTAAAAATTCTTTTACCTGGTGAAGTAATAGTCATTCAGTTAATGTCTCCTTCTAACAGAAGCCTTGCAGGGCAATGCAAATCTCTGAATAACATGTTGTTTTTTTTTCCTTCCCCAAACCAGATGCTCACACGAATACTGCCTTGAAACTAAACGGATCTCCAATCACCTAATTTTTACCCTAGTTAACATAACTGCAAATGCTCTCAGAAGTAAGTCAATTGAAAAACAAACAAACAAAAAACCCCAAAAAACCAAAACTAAACCCCAAGACCCATAAAAATGGTGCTGAAGTAGCCCTTGAGGTCCAGACTTCTCTATCTTGATCATTCTTGTGTGGCTAATGAGTGCTGCTTAGGCTCAACAGGATATTTGTCTTCCTAAATATCCTGCCCTATAGGCAAGACTTCTCAAAAGCCACTTCATGGCATTTAATACATAAATTACACTGCTCTAAAAAAATCTTTAATAAAACTCTGAATGGAATAGATTTTCCCAACCGTAATTATTTCTGCCATAGAACATTCTCAGGGATGCAGGTAAGATTATGAGTTCCTCACCTTGTTGGATGAGTGAGGAAGGGAGGATGATGCAGAAATGAGGGGGAAAAAAGCAAAAAAAGGCCAGCATCTTTAATGCTACCGGGGTGAAAAATTCATTTACTTTTATCTGAGGCTTTGGATTTGTAACTACTGCTATTCAGTGTTTTTTTAATACTTCTGAAAGCATGGAAGAAGCATATTGATTCCTCTAAAATTTGTAATCTCAATGTTCCTCCAGACAAGCAGCAACGTTGTCTGCCTGAAGATTCAGCATGAGACAACAAAGAATATTACAGTGAGAAGAATGTAAATAGTTGTACAAAAATGTATCCCTTTCTCAGGAAATATGAATAGACCAGAACTAAAACTGATAAACTACTTAGCTTTGGGCTAGGAAAAAAAAAATTACTTCTACACATGCAAAAAACAAAAACAACAGTGAAATATAAACTAGTATAGACTTCAAGAAAGTGAAAACAAACAGTAGGTAAGCTTGAATAAATCTCCTGTCATTGATTTCACTTGGGTAACATCATTAAAGTGTCAATTCTTTTAACAAAAATTTCACGTAGCTGTGTTCTTCCTCTACTTCAGGAACTCTGAAAAATTACTATTTTCTTCCTCCATAATAATTCTTCATCCCTTCACCAAAAGACTCCATTAAATATCTTCTTTTTTCTTTTTCAAGCAGTCTTTTTTTTCACACCTCCTCAAGTGCCTCCCCATACAGGTCCACTCATTTCCATATAGCTACTAGAAATCTTGCAGCAAGGTGTCTTGCATTCCTTACCTTCTACCTTCTAGTAATGTAATGCCTCTTTGCATCCCTGCTACTTTTACTAATGACTGTAGAGAAATGTTTCAGTGTCTATTTAAACATCTCAGTATTACAGGCTAAATTGTGATACATAATAATAACTCTGAAAATAAACCTACCTGTAATTAACTGCTTTATCCATACAATTGTAGAGTCATGCCTTTTCCCAAAGTCCACTTGCCTCAGATTCTTAGTGTGACAGTAGTAACTGCACAAACGTTACTCCACAAATGTTATTGCCTGCGGATAGCACTCTAAAACTCTCACAGCAAATTAAAGTCCCAATAAGCTTGGGATGGGCCAAACACGTAAGAGAAAAATGGCCTATGCCTCAAAACCTCAGTTGCATATTACACCATTCTACTGTTCCAAACTTCCAAAGCTGCATTTTCACAGACTTTGACCTCAAATACCAGAAACACGGCGCTTTTCAATAATACACAACTTTTTCCACCAAACAGAGACATCAGTTCTGACTGACTCCCCACATGCCACCTGCTTGGCCTCCTCGTCTTGTGGTCCTCAGTTAAGTACCTATATGTACCTTCTAAAATAAGTATCACAACCTAATTCAAATCACTCTCTTAACTGACCTCGTTGGTGCCATTTTGGACTTTTCAGCTTTGACTAGATGACTCCTTTCTTATAATAGTGCTCCTGTATTAAAACGCAAATTCACCAACAGAACATGTGCAATTATATGCACAACAGAATGCTCCAGAAATGACTGTTTCCCTCAGTAGAAAGTAGAGATATTTTACATTTTAAAATCAAGATTTTGTCTTTTGTCTCAACATGTATTTTATGCAACAAGGTTCAGGACACGGCAGGTAGAGATGAGAATAACACACTTCAAAAAAAAGAAACCCTCAAACTCTGTGTGGTTCCTCCTGTGTCACCACTCACCTGCTTCGGAAAATGTTAAACGCTTGAAAAGATGTGCTCGTGAAATCACAGCTCTCATTTCCCGTCAGAAAACCCTCAACAATCTCTCTATGCAAAGGTATGAGAAGTCATGACTAAGAAATGGGGAATATTCCAGAAAGTGAATTCCCTGCAAACAGGAGGCAGCAGCTGTCAGGTCACGAGCCCACACGGAAGGGTGGGGGAGCAAAGGGAGGTGACCTTCAGAAGAAGAGTAAGTCAGAAGCTCAAAGCAAAATCCAACTCTCTGTTTTTCACAAGGGTTAGCTAAATGTTAGCAAGAACAAATTAGGAATATGATCCTTGTTTTAGAGTACTTAATTCCTCCTATATACCTCACAATTTATAAGCCCAACACATGACTACAGAGGAAAAGGTAGAGTTTCCCAAAAAGGGAACAGCTCCACATTTAACTCTGGAAAAAATCCTCATCTCCAAAATGTCCAGGTAAAATAAAATTTGAGGACAGAAAGGTAACACAGTTGACATGGTCAGTAAGATCAAATATTAATACATAGAGATTCCAGACTGAAAACTGAGATGTCTCTCCTTACTCTCATCATATCATGAATCAGTTATACATTGCTCACAGTAACAAAATTATGTCACTAACTTGAGTTTATTTTTCTAAACTTCATTCACTTCTTCAGCTCTTGGTTCACTTGACTTCCCATCATGAAAATTAAAAACAGAATTAAGAAACAAAGCACTTTTCTGATTCCCAAACATCAGCTAAGAAAAACCGACAACATGAAAGATAATGGCTGCTGTTCTAAAATGAGTATTTCATAGTTTTTAGACTCCAATATTTTCATTCTTATCTCAAATGAAAACATTTCCACTGAGATATTATGCAAATGAAGTGTAGAAATAAAGACAAAATTTTCTACCATGAGGACTATTTATGGAATGGAACCAGTCCACACTGACACTAAGGAAGGGATTAAGGCATGCATTTGTAATCTAGAGGAACCAGCCATTATTAAGAGCCTGCTGGTTTTATGTGAGTCACTTCAATTATACATATATTTATTTTTTTAAACTTTAAATCCAAAGTAAATTACTGATATATTAAAGCTGCCTTGAACCACACTTTTTCACATAATTAAGGTCCTCTGAAATGACAGTGCAATTTTTAATTGCATTGCAAATACAAGTTTGGATTTTGTCCCCAAAAACAGAGGTGAAGATTTCTAACACAGTACCTGCTTCTGTCTTTCCTCATTACTCTCAATCTTCAATTCAGATCTGAGAGATAAGAAGAAATTCCTGCAAAGCCCAGGAAGCCCAATTCCCATTAGCTCCAGCACATGCCATAAGGAAGCTACATAGCTCTTGGTCCCTGAAAAAAACCCCATAGAGCTGAAAGCACAAATTGAGCAAAACAAGTCTGTTCTCAGTAAAAATGACAATGTCATCAGGAGTGTAGATCTGGAATTATGTGACAACTCTAAAGTGCCAGAAAAGGTTTGGAGTGCAAGAATTCTTCTTGTTATATATGTTATACTGAGGTTTTCACAACACATAAGCCAAATATTACCTTTACAGCATCACTGAATATTCTGAATTAGAAGAGACCCACAAGATCACCAAAGTCCAACTCCTCACCCTGCACAGGACACCCCAAGAGTCACACCATGTGCTTGAGAGTGTTGTTCAAACACTCCTTGAGCTCTGTCAGGCTTGCTGCTGTGATCACCTCCCAGGGAGGCCTGTTCAGTGCTCAACCACCCTCTGAGGGAAGAACCTTTTCCTGTTATCCAGGCTGTACCTCCCCTGACACAGCTTCATGCCATCCCCCCAGGTCCTGTCACTGGTCACCTGTGCTTTCCCTCATGAGGAAGTTGCAGATTGCTTCAACCTTGTGTGGACTTCTAATGAAAATTGTCAGCTGCACATTGCCCTTTTTCCTTCTTTATTTTCTGTTACAAAAAGTAATAAAAATTTTTTCAAGAGGCTTCTTTCTAATAATTTAGGAATGCATAAAGAATGAGCTGTGTTTTAGGTAAGCAGAGCACAGCTCCACTGCTGACTTATTTCCTGCATTGCTTTCTACACAGTACAGTACATGCTTACACAGACATACAAAGCTATGGTAGCTTTTTTACATTTCTGTTAACAGAGACAATCAGTCGGGGCAGAAAAATATTCAAAGAAACATTTCTCAGCTCAGTTAAAATGCTGTAGTTCATAAATGTGTTAAACAGGAATAAGGCATACATGCTGTACCTTGAAAACAGAATTTGACGCTTACTTCTGGAAATGCATTGTCATAAATAAAATTCTACATAAAATAAGATACTCCCCAATGTAAGGACAGATACAGTGCACAGTTCTAAGTTAAGTTTTGTATTTTCAATTTTCTTATCTATGTTCCTGCACATGTTCTTTCCCCATCAGAATGTAATGATTCTAAAGGCTGCTTATAGTGTATGTGTGTATGATTCAAGTGCCCTCAAGCTCAAACTAGAATTATTTTAAAAGTACATCTGTATTTTCTATTTGGAGGATAAGTCTAAGATATCGCACTTTACAATATACTTTAAAAAGAGCAGGTAAGATTCTACTGCAGGCAACTACATTAATTTTACACATATTAATTTCAATTTTTAAACGTACATGAACTCCAGACCATCTGCTTAAAATAACATGGTGTTGAACAATTGTAGAATATTGATAGCAGAAGACTGATGTATTGGTCAAACTACTTTTACATGTCCATTATTACTCATCTGCATTGCCCATTCAGTCACCCTTTTTTCGTACAACCTAATATATACTTACACGTATAATAAAATAGTCCCAGATACATAACATATCTTTGAGGCCACTCTGACTTGCCTTCTATCAGCATGAGAATAACTCCAGGCTGCACTAAAGAAAAAGTCCATGTTACAGGATTTAAACATCTCAGATTAAGAGCTTTATGAAAATATAAATAAAAGCTCTCCTCTTTGGAGAAACAGCACGCAGACATCAAAGGCACATTATTCTTTATTGCAAGTGCCTCTCAAGACGTGTTGCTCCCTTATGACAAAGTCTGTTGCAATCACATTTTCTGATCCACATTAATGAAAAGATCAATAAAATTACCTTGGCCATAAAATAATAGAATGTGGAAAGCTGCTGATGCTGAAAATTATGTTCTCCCAGCAACTTGAAAGATAAATTAAATCACTGAACAACAATAAAAAGTAAAACTTTAAGATAATCCTTCAGAACTAAGGTTCAACCACTGTCTATCCTTAACTTGTACCATTTAAAAGCAATAACTTAACTGTCATTTGCTGACCTAGATTCTTGGCTTGTACTCCAGATGTTCTCACATTCCCTGCTGCTGGATTTGATTTCTTGCAGGCAGTGTGAATGGGTACTCCATTAAAATTCTCAAAGCACTGCATAGTCACAGTAATACAGAAGTGTTTTTCACATTCTTTCCTAATGTTCTTATCCACCTTTTTTTTTTCTTGCACTGTTTTCATTCAGCAATAGAGGTTTGGAAAGTGTTTGGAAAAAAATTCAAACCAGCTGTTAAGAAAAAGGGGCTAACACTATCTGGGGAAGCTGTTAACAAACAATTATGTGTTGGTAATATTTAGTACATCGCTATCCCTTCTGTGAACATGGACTATGGAACACTCAAAGCAGCCTCTAACCAAAGGGCTACTGTCACTACTCTTTAGTTAACAAAACATGCATTACATTAGTGATTCCCTCTGTGCTACAGACAGCCAAACATCAGGAGAGAAGTTCATCATTAGCCATTTAATGTTAACTAGACCACTCATTTTATTTGCCTTTCAAGCTCCACAGGATTGAAAGCAGAAATATGGCTAAAGGAAACTGGGGTTCAGGATTTTTTTTTTTTTACAGAACTGAGAGGAGCCCCAGAACAGTGGCCAGATGTTTCAACAGATGAGGCACTAAAATTGCCCTTCACCAATTATTTCATCAGTCCAGAGAACTGCATTCTGTATTCCAGCCATATTTCCTTCTCTAGGCACACACTGACATCCTACTAAAGGAGCGTTTATGAAGATGCAAGAGGAAAAGGGATAGTATGAACAGTATGCAGTTGATAGAAATGAAAAGAAACTTTGGCTACATGGAAAAGATAGAAGGGTGCATTAGAAGGGTCATAAATGGAAAAGGCAGTATTTATCTGGAGCTGGTACTCAATGATAACCACTCTAAAATACTTCCAAATATACAAACACTGTAGCTCAATTATCACTGTATAAATGTCACTAGTAAATGATGACTTTTTAAATGCAGGCACTGCAGAAACTATTTTAAATCTTTTAAAATAATCAAGTCTAAGTTTATAGATAAACACACACAAAGCTAATGGTCTTATATCCTATCTGAACACTGTTACAGCTGTCAAATTGATATCTGAATGAATACGAGTTTTAATTTAAAAAAAAGCACATATGAAGTTAGAATGAACAACCCCCAGAGAAAGCTGCTGACAACAGGTGTCTAAAGAAGAAGGCACTTCATAAGTCAAACTACCTCTACTGTAGCATCATGAGGAAATGTTTCCCATTACTACAAACACTACAATTACCTCCAGAAAAATACTTGGGTTAAAAAACAAAACAAAACAAAAACCACCAACAAACAAACAAAAATACCCCCCAGAACCAAAAGGCAAAACAAAACAAAAAACACCACACAAATTAAAAAAACCACCAAAATTAAGAAAACTAAAGCTCCCTCACAATTCTTAACCATTAATCACCTTCTGGTATTGCCAAATGTCAATTCAGAAAAGAAAGAGTATAGGTAAGATGGACCCAAAAATAAAAAAAAACCCATCTCACAGAAATAAAGAACTGCACAGTAACAACAGCAATGGAGCACCGCCAAAGAGATCATCCTGAGGATTTTGTGTGTTACTGTCAGGCAGACGAATTCCTGGGAGGACTGCAGCCCATAGTTTTGTTTGCAATGTAATGACAGCACAACCTTTCGCAGAAGAAGGGAGGAATATTGAATAGTAACCTACAAAATCTGGGTGATAGTAACTAAAAGAATGCTGCTTTAAAATGACTGCCCTCACGTGAATACCTTTCCAGATCTGAACAATGAGAAAAGTTTGATTATGATTTATCATTACAAGCAGAAATACTGGTTATTTTATTTTGCCTGTGTCCAGTTAAAAGACTATTTTTATAAAAACAGTGGTTTTGGGAAACTGTTACTGCTGATCTGCTGGAGCAATTGGCTTAGCTGAGTTCCACCTGTTCACCTAAAACCTCCTCATGTCTGCTACTCTCTGAAGGTTCACCTGAGAAATCATTACCCTTTTCCTACTAGACAACGCTTTAGGCTGAAAAAATGGGAAGTGAAAATCTCAGAGGAAGGTGAATAATTACTGCTCTCTCAAAATTAAGTCTTAAAAAAAGATTTTGAAAGTGCTTCTACAGTTGGATGCTATTAACAGGGGACAAGCACAGTCACTACTATTACAAAATGTGTTTGCTGTATCTCATTAATAATTCTGTCTGCTTAAAAGGGTATTTCCTTGTAAAATTATTTTCATTTTTGCCAAGTTTTGCTCACTTAAAAAATAAGTGACTAATATGATATTTTATTTTCTCTAGATGTACTAATGCAGATGGCTTCAGGAACCAGACTGCTGTTGAGTTATATTTAGAAAACATGAGGGCAAATAGCCCAACATAGCAATTCTTTTCTGCTGGTGAAGACTTCATTTGAGACAGAAGCAATGTGGCAACTGTTCTTACCTTCATGAATAAAGATCTATGTAAATTCCAGCTGTGAATTAGGAATCAATAATTTTAGAAGAAAAAAGGGGCTGAAAGATGGGAAAATTTTCTAAGGTCACAAACAAACCACGTTTTAAGGTTTGCAACTGTGCAATTGAAGGCTTGTTGATAATACAGTCATTTTTGCAAAATCCTGTGTCAGCACTGCACAGAGGTAAAGAAGGAATAGAGCCATTGTTTCATAGCACTTAAAAATACACAAGTAGCATTTTGGAAGCCCAGGTGCAAGGGATAGTGAAGTTCCACTATCAGAGAAAAGTCTGCTCTCACATAAGTTCACAACTATTAGATGGGTAAAAGTCATATCACTAAAAGTCTAGCAAAGAAGCTAATTCTGTGAAATAGGATTGGTAAGAGTTCGGAAAACTTTTTGGAAAATAAAAAACTTTCCTTTCTGAAAACCTGCACACTTTTTTCCAAGATTTTTAAAGTTTTCATCATATGTTAGATAATTATAAACAATAATTGTCATCATACTGATAAAAGCTAAGAGACATCAAAGCAAATGCCCATTCACAATTAAAGTAATCAAATAGCTTCATTCTCTCTCCAATTCTTTCTTGCAAGTATCTACTGCATGAGGAACATGTAAGGGCAAATTAAAAGTAAACAAAAACTCACTGCCCTCTCCCACCTTGGCCAGTTTTAGAAAGTCAACCAGTAATTTAGTACAAGAGATTTGAAATTGGCGCACTTGAAAGGGGGAAAAAATAAATTACTATAGCATTGGTCTAACTCAAGAGAGAGCTCCAAGGTTTAACATATGCTCAAATTGATAAAAAATGACTTTGAGGTCTTCAGACAGGAAGAATTAAAACCTTATTTCTCTATCACACGATTGCTTTTTATGACAGTTCATCTAAGACTCAAGTTCTCTTAATATCAGGAGTACAGCTATACACACAGAGAGAGAAAAAAAAATCTAACACACCCCAGTAAAATTCTGCCAATAAAAATATACAACTTCAGCCATTTTGCTAATGTAAGTTATAGACTTATCTGTGTTCTAAGGATACTGAAAAATAAGTGTTGTTTGGGTTTTTCTTTCCAAACTCAATTTGGTTTGTTTGCTTTTATATACAGAAACAAAATCCAAGTGAGATAAAACTTGGCCTCTCTAGAGAGAGATGTTTCCACAGTTGAAAGTTTGCAAATCTGCACTACACTACCACTGTCTAGAAAGACCTTTCTCAGCAGTGAGCTTCAGAAAGTTTATAATAAAATACTGCATTTAGTGATAGCCCCACAATGCTTGTCTTTCTTTTTGTAGAAGCTTTTAGACACTTAAAAATTAATCTTTTGGGGAATCTTTCAGATAGCATGGGAACTGGCTTGTTGGTTCACACTTGAGACAATAATTGCAGTTTATCTCCTTCAAGCAAAAGATCTTTGTCATTTTTACAAGGGGGTCATTACCAGGGCTTGGTGGCTGCTATTGCAAAATAAAAAGAAACTGCACCATTTCATAACCCATACTTTGGAAGCCCTTATTGATACATGAGGAAACCCACAAGACTATCAAGCAAAAGTCAACTTCTACAAAAATTGAATTCAATCTTAAATTAAGCAATTCTTCTACTGATAATATGAGATAGTGTTAATACAAATAATTTTTCTTCCATTGCTATTCATATATTACCAGTGATTCCATGTGCAACTGTAATATTTTTCTTTTCTTTAAGACATTTATGACATTGGGCCAGCAAGACAAAGCTCTCACCCATAAATCAACACCTTCCTCACTTTTTCCCAGAAGAAACTGGTTCAAATTTTACTGACCTCCCAAGAACTCATGTTTCACCTTGCAGTTCCAAGGTTCTACATGGTGTAAATTGACTAATTTTGAAAATTTTTCGTTTTGGTGCAAATGAAAACTTGCATGAGTGCTTGACTGCAATGGTGGCAGTGACATGTTTCTGCATTTCTAGGAAGTTCAGGCCATCACAAAAGTAACAAATAACAAAGGTTAAAACTTCCCATGGCAACCAGATAGATTGTTTTTCCATCTTCTCACTTGGCCTTCAGTGTATCTGAACACTGTTTAATTCAGCACAGCTGATTATTTAAAACACCAATTATACCTAGCTTTACAAATTGCTGTACTGCTCTATACTCTAAATGTAATACTCTGCAGCAAGGTAAACTTTCTAAAAATAATACTAACCATATTTTAAAAAGCCTATGGAATCTGATGATTATAATCAAAACAATTTTTAAATTCACAACTCAGGAATTGTGAATTTTAAATACATTAATTACTTCATATTTGCTACTTGTGAGTCAGCTTTGATCTGCTAAAATAACATACAAAAGGCATTCTTTCCCCTCTCAAGATTTTTATTTCTACATTATAAACAAAATGCTTTTGTTAGTACTTTAAAATGGCATTAAGATGACACTGCAAAGTAGTGTGGGTGAGAATGCGTGGGAAGCTGATCAGAAGCACAACGAACATCTTGGATGTTCAGAGAACAGTGGATCGCTCCAGGGAAATTTGGAAAGAAATATTCTGCATAGAAACAATTCTGCCGATATATCACATTTTATCTTTTTCTCCTAAGGCTCTTTATCACTTGCAATATTTGCTGGAAAACAGATTTTCTTTCTTCATGGTTGTCTAATCTGCTACCTACAACTCCAGACATAATCCTGTTCATGACATTGTCATTGGTGACCATGGAAAACTCCCTCCACATCCACCTCCAAACTGAGGTCAGGATGATCGAAAGGACATAGTTCAGCAAAACACTTACAAGCCTAACCTCAATCACATGCTCATGTCTTGTGGGTGTGTGTCCTCACCAAAAGAGGATGTGAGGACAGAACATGCAGAACTCCCTTTCTCCCTTGGAAGACACTCAGGTTGCCATTATTGCTGCAGTCAGAGCCATGATCTAAGGGCAGTGCCAGATAGATTCAGACATTTATACACTACAACTTCACTGGTTTTGTTTGTAAATATGCTTCCACTTGCTCAACCACTGATGCTCAACCATTTTATTTCATCAGCCAGAATGAAATAAGAGACCCAGGTGTGTGAATGACTTGAGATCTCTTACACACACATGAAAGGGGAAGAGGCAGACACAGGCACTGCAGAGTCAGGCCAAAATTAATGAACAACAAACAGGAAGAACAAGATCAAGCAGTGCAGGAGCAGCTCAGCTATGACCAGGAAAGCTTTGCACTCCTGCTTTCTTTGCTGCACAAAGAAATCCATTACAGCATTTCAACTTACATGAATTGCTCAACAAGAAAACACATATACCCATTCTTTGTTTTCAAAAAGTTTAACTCAAGAGGTAATTTAAGTTACATAAAATACAAAATACTTTCTTAATAGAAACAACTGGGACACTTATTAAAACAAGCCCTTTACATATCCAAAAGATGCAATTTTGATTGAAATCTCTTATTCTCAAGCTTTACTAAATAATCGCTGCCTTCAAGAATAAACAAAACTGTTATCCAGCCAGCATATTATTGGGGCATAGGTATCTATCCTAAACTCCCATATGCCATATCAAAAGTTCATACACCTCTGTGTTCTCAAAATTCAATGCAATAAAAAAATTAATCAAAATTCAATTCTACACTTAAGACTTTGCACCTACCATCTAGATTACCCAAATTGATTCAATGATTTTAAAAAGTTCATTTTTATTCATTTAACTGAAAGTAAAAAAATGATGCCAGAAAGATTTGGATGTCAAGTGATGTCTCCCATTTAACAACAGGCAAAATTTGGCCCTGATAGGAACCACATGAACCTCCTAATGCTGCCTCAGCAATGCGTTTGGTTATAGCACAAACTCAAGACCAAGAGTAAAAAAAGTGTACTCTTCCTATGATTGGACTAATTGGGTTTTAAATATCCTTAAATCAAAACTGTCAGCAAGGTTTTATGACTTTCCAGACAATTAAAACCACCAGCAACATCCACTCACTTCAAAAGAACACCTATTGCACAGCAACGATTTTGGAGACTACTACCCAGTCCCGTTTATGCTTAGTGGCTGAGACATTATGAGAGTCATCTTGTATTGCATTCCAAGTCACTCAAGTGCCCATAAATCTTGTGTGAAACCCATGCAGAAATAGCCTCCATGGAAAAATCAGCATCACATTTACACATTTTAAGACTTCAAAACAAGGCTCACTGGGACCTGAGCTCACAAAAGCATTCTGCAAAGCCTATGCACAGAGGTGGGTATTTTTAACAGCATTTTTGAATGCAGCCAGTTAACTAGAATTATTATAGATTTCTCTGTAACTGGTCACTTGTGTCATATAATAGTAGATTAATGAAAACTGTATTCATTTCCAGGCATTTACACTAACAGGAATGATTATAGTTAAGGGACTCCTGGCACTTCCATTACAAATCTATTTTTTGAGGATTTATATGTCAGCTATAATAATATATATTTAGCTGAAACTCGATATGAAAGGTCTCAGCTATGCATTATTCAGTAAACATTCCCACACCTTTGAAAAGGCTTCTTTCAAAATTAAGAAAATAGAGTAATTTTACCTCATTTTCCTATTTACTGTGGTTGTTAAATATTTTATCTTGAGCAACCTAAGGTAGAATTTGCTACAAGATACAAACATTACATTGTTAATTCTATTATGGATGGACTTCCTACAAGTGTCACATTGCAAAACGACAGTGAAAAAGAGCAACTGGACAGTAGTACAGATTTGACAGTCGCATAAATTTTAGGAAGATTTTAGGCTGATTAAAAGGCTTCTTTGGTCATTTCTGGGCTTACATGATTAGAGAAACAATGATGGAATTAGTAGCAAAATGCTCCTTTTCATTTGTAAATGACTTGCATATTTGTTTAATCCTATTTCCTTCTTCCCTGTATATTATCTAAAAGAATAAATCATTTCATAATAAAGAATAATAACTGTTACAGTCTTAAATTATTTAATTTATAAATTCAATCTACTGGACCTTTAAACTATTTTTTTCACTTAAATTTTATGCCCCCTTTGGTGCACATCATGTCAAACATGGATTAACACTGTTATTCTGACACACCTGAGGGCGCCAGCAAAGTCTGTTGGGTCCTTGGGAGAGGAAAAAATTCCACAATGCTCTGTAAGTCCTTTGGAGCTGCAGGGTCTATTAACTCAAAATTACACTTATAAAAGAAACAAATAAGGATTAGACAGTGGACCATAACAATTGCTGGACTACTGGGTAAAAACTGTTACGCAAATGACAACACATTCACCCTTACTGACCAAAAGGAATGAACAATATTTCACTACTTTCACTGTGGTTGCAAAAATGTGCCTCTTTTTATTTAACAGTATAAATTTTTAAAGGTCTATCAGAAAATTAAAAAAGCCTGAGCACTAATTTTACTCAGTCAAGCAGAAGGAATTTCTGTTCCAATTATTAAAAAACAATTCAAACCTCTATGGAAAAAAAAATGAAATCAATTTACAATAGAAATTAGGATCAGATTTTCCAAAGGCTTCTGCATCCATGGCAGTGAATGGTTTTTAAAAAGGCTTCGGTATCTTTTCCAGTACTTAGTTACTATGTTTTACTAGCTGGTTCTCACTGAAAAACAGGTGCCTTTAGTTCCTTGAAAGCCATATGTAACGCAAGAAGTAGAATGAGAAAGATTTCTGAAATATAAATCAAAAGAGTCACCATCATGTGACATCCCAAATATATGAATATCCACATGCATTTCTGGAATACCTTCTCATCTCAGTTGGGTTTAGCATGACTTTTACCTAACTCTTCATCTTATAACAACTCTCCAAGGGGTGTATCTAAAAAAAACAACAATCTCTTAGGGTATTTTGCACATTAGGGCCTTTTGCCCCATGTCAAAACAACTTTTTGAGGAAATTGTGATGACTAATCTCTGAAAAAGATTACATTCACAAGTTTCTGCCACTTGATGATTTTGTTTTCCCAGTTCACAAAGATCTGTACTGCACATCTATTCAGGAAGGAACTGCTCCAGGTGAGCAGGCATGTTGTTCCTACTCAAGCCCATTCAAACAGGTTGATATTATTTAAATCTCATGCAAATACAGACAAAGCCAGTGTGCTTAGGTCATTGTGCTTAGGCTGTAACAGCTAGTAATGGCTACTGTGATTCAAAAACATTTCCAGTGACAGAGAAGGCAAAGGATGTGTTGTCAACCTTTCATAAGTTAAAGCAAGGCCTGTTTTCCTGGTCCTGTGATATCTGAATGCTTCCACTCCCAAGCACCATGGGCTAACAATCTGTTTAGAGCAGAGGTTCACTACACTCAGGCTGCTCTGCAGCAAGGGATGCAAAACCCATGGCCATGGAAAAGAGACATTCAAGAACAGTAATAAGGACACCCAATTGTGAAGGCAAAATCTGGGGTTTAATACATTGTCGCAGAGTTGTTTGGTTAATAGAAATGTTTGTTCATTAAAGAAGGAAAGAAAGAAGAAACAGTCCAGAGAGCAGACAGTGGAACAAGGACTTTCCGCTTCAAATAGATGAATTTTTTGAGTAATGCATTCCTTAGAGTAATTTAATATACTGGTCCTGTCCAAGGCCAAGCTTTCTGTTAATTTCTTCTGCTTGCTCAAAATTTATAAAGCTGAGTTTGTCTAGTAGCACAATCACAAAGAAAGAGTGGTTTGTATATAGGAAAAATCAGTGCAAATACTCAGAAGTGACGTATCTACTATAACAGCACATACTTGAATTGCAAAATACATCTCAGAAGGGTTGCTTTTCTCCCCACACAGTTAAATTCTTATTACTTGAAAACTAACAAATGAATGCCTCTGTCAGTATTTACAGAATAAAAATTAATAGCTTTTAGTTTTGATGGAGATATGCAAAATGAAGCTCAAGATAGCCAGAAATAGCACAGTCCCCTAGTTCTTTTAAGTCTGGGGACAGGAGAAGAGCTCACACTCTCAGTGCTTTATTTGGCCTGTGATAAACTACATTGAATATGATCTACATATTCTGTAGACAATTGCATACATGTCAATTTTCTGAATTGAATATTAAATGTTTTCTGATTTAGAACAGATCTTCTAATTTTTATTGGGAATTAATTACACCCTTATTTGCAAAACTCATATAAAAATGTTATGTGCAGTTGGTGTGATTTCAAGTCTTGGGAGGATCTTTGCATTGGTCAGCTAATTTCAAAATACTTAGACAATTTGCATGCAAAGATTTTTGTAGGGAAAAGCTATGAAGTGAGAGAAATGCTACTTCACAACCTGGTCTTCAGACAGGCAAGACTGAAACTGTAAATATGGCCCTATGTCACTATTCCTCCAGGGCTTGTGCTGTTCTGGCTGTTATCCATCCACTGTACACAGCATCTCTGTCAAGAAAAGGGAGCAGGGCAGGAATCCCTGTAAAAGTTACAGTAATCATGATGAAGTACAAAGGCCAGTTCTGTCCTGGTTTTCTTTTTGCAACCCACAATTGACAGCTTTTGTCAATGCTTACAATTCATAAACAATTATACACAGGTACAGACAGATTGCATCCACTCATAATAGCAAATTTTTCAGTTTTAATAACTCCAGACATTTGACTATTTATGAAGTTATCATCTCTAAAGCGAAACAAGATGCCAACTTCCGTGTCTTAAAAGGGGCATTACAAAAATTACCTTGTGGATGGGCACCATCCTTTGAAATGAGGGGACTGAACCTTGCTTACTTAATTCATACAAGCACTAGCAGAAAACTACAGTATTAACCATTAAAACTCTACTAGGAATCTGGATTACTTCTGCAAAAAAAGAATTATTACTATACAAGACTGTGCTTCAACATGATTGAATACTAAAGGTTCTACTATAAACCTTGCAGAGGGTTGCATGATGTATGAGGATAAAAAAGGGAGGGAAGAATAATAAGGATTTAGTCATGATGCACTGACAGACTTTAGAGTCACTAAGGAACACAAATACAACCATTGGAACAGCTTAAACTTGTAACAAGTTTGTAGAGTACAACATAAAAAACTTTTATTCTACTACATGGCTCATCTATAAAGATTTTATGTGATTTTCAACAGAGAAGTTATGAAATAAAGCAGCCTATAGCAGGAGCTAACAAGTACACTTCATATTCATTCCCAAGACACTGCCCATAAAACATATTAAAGATAAATTTATCCTTTCTTCTATGACAAGAGCCAAAACACTTCAATATTTATAGATCAATGCTTCCTTAAAGGAAAAAAACAAACAAAAAAAGACAATAATTATTAATTCAGTAGTACAAGTCACCTCCAAGGCAATCTCTTTAAATTACTAACAACCGTAGACTGCTCCCTGGTCTGCAGAAGGGAGTGATCACTTTGAAAAATCACCACCAACAACCAAACAAGAAGATTTTTCTACTGATTAAAGTCTTGCAGTACTATAGCATACTGAAAGTGCAACCCAGTTAACAAACCATTTATACTGACCTTAAAGAAAAATGAGAATTATGTCATGCTTCTAGAGATTTATAAAATAGATGCACATAATATATATAAATACACATAACTATCTTATAAAAGTAGCTACAAACTTGCTATATTCCTACATATATGTGCTAGATGAATCTTTTCATGCTGTGGCTACATATATTCCAGCAAAACCAGCATGAAAACTTCAATCTGCATGTGGAATACCATAGGAAGACTCACTTTGGTCCTCAAGAATAAATATTTTATTTGGACATAGGAGCTCTTATTTATTTTTACATACCTTGAAGCTAAGAAAGGAAAATGCCTGAATTTTGTTACTACAAGACAGTTGTAGTAACAAAAAATGGAAATCCATACTAATATAACTTAGTTCAGTTCAAAAATGTCTTGTGATGTTATTCCAGACAGTAACTGAGGGAAAAGGTGAAACAAGGTTTTCAGTAAAAAGAAGTTCTTACTTCTAAGATATACATCACCTGCTATGCATTCACAGAAGTCTCTTCTAGACACTTCAGTATGAGTCAGTAATGTATAAGCACAATAATTTGGCAAGAGTCAAATACAAGCTGTCTGCTGAGAAATATGTGAAGAAACACATGCATTTATGACACAGAGAAACCAAGTGTCTCTGGCAGCAGAAGTATTTAGTGAAGCAGCACCTTCTCAATATTCCAATATTTCATTTTCAACGTTATTTTTAGCCCTGTTCTCTCCTTTTTTTCTCTACAGAATATGTACAGCAACATAAACAACTAAAAGGATTAACAGAAGATATTGCTACACAGAAACCATTTTCAGGACCATTTTCCTCACCTCTTTCTGCACCAATGTATATAGGACTCTTTCTCCTGTTTTCATTTTTCTCTATCAGGAACTTTCCATGAAGTTTTGGGGTTTGGAACAGGTCCACCCTATTTCATTACCACTTAATCCTATTTGTTTTTATATCACAAGCCATCTCTTCCCTTTAAACACATAAAGATAATTGCTGCTGCTTGAGAGGCAGCAACACAGCTCCTGCTGTTTTCATTATTGAAACCTATTTCATAATCTAAATCCTGATCTTTCTTAATGCCCCCTATGAAAATATCTCAAGAAAAGTGTGAGATTTTAAGAAAACCAGTAGTGAGTTTCCATTATCAAGAGCAACTCCAAATCAGGAGGTCTACCAGCAAATTACAGCTATGCCTGCACATTTTTAGGCTGAGAATATTCTGATCTATAAGTATTATACTTACTGTTTCGTGCAACTTTGGCAAAACTCAAATACAGAAGTGAAATAAAATATTAAAAAAAAAGAGCACTTTTCTTTTTAGAGCTTTGAAGCTATTAGGCTCTGCAATGTAAAACTTCACACACACTTAGAAGTATACCTTTCCCTGATAGATGGTAACAGCTCCTTTGTTTCTCCAACTCCCACTTGATGGAAGGATTATGCTCTCAATCAACAGTAATGGCTCCCACTAAGACAAACCAATCCATCGTCTCTAACACCAAACACACTACTGACTCCATATGCCAAAACCTGCACACTAAGCAAGCAAATAGTCAGAATTAAATGAACTGTTCAGATTCCTCTCTGCAGATCCCAATGACCCTCAGTGTGAATAGTTACATTTAATTACATACACAACCCATTACCTCAAAAAGCATATATCCCGAGTAAAATCTGTAGCTACAGAATATTTCTCTCTCTTTTCAAGACATTCTGTACTAGAATCCCAGAATAGCCACAGACCAAGGGAAAAAAAAAAGGGGAAAAAAAAGGAAGGAAATGTTGACCTATTTAATAGGGAATAAGCCAAGACATTGAAAACTAACACATGACCAACATTATCCATAGAAATCCTCATGTCTTATCTAGATAGATCAAATGCACATGTTATGAAAAATCTTCAGGGATGCCTAGGGAAGAAAATTTATTTCTGTACTTATTAATGAACCTGTACCAATTTTTACAAAGAGTTTATGAGGGAATAGTTGTGAGAAAAAGGGAGAAAATTTGAATGGAGAATAGTCTTCATTGCTACATTGTCAAGGGGTCTACTCCAAAAATTAACTGAGAGGAAAATGTGGGAATGTGACATCCCAGCTAGCACCGCAAAAAGAAAAGAAGAGAAGAGAAGAGAAGAGAAGAGAAGAGAAGAGAAGAGAAGAGAAGAGAAGAGAAGAGAAGAGAAGAGAAGAGAAGAGAAGAGAAGAGAAGAGAAGAGAAGAGAAGAGAAGAGAAGAGAAGAGAAGAGAAGAGAAATTCTATTAAGCAGTTTAGATATTATTTTTACAATGAATGGTTTGTATCAAAGAAAAGGAAGCTCAGAAGAAAATTCAAGTACAGGAAGAAACACCTGGAAACTGTCCTGAGAACATTGCATTAAACTCACAGCAACATAGCTGATCTTACATAACACCAAATTCGTTAGCCCAGGGAAACCATTCATATAGATGTTCAGCTTTATTCTCCAATGTTACCTGAATAAGAGAAACCTTAAGAAAATCTATAGTAGAATTAGAATAAAGGATACACTCAACAATATGGCAGGACCTGGTCCGGAGAGGTGAGTGGAATTAGCCATTGTCATTACTGTATTGCATAAAATACCTGCTGAATACTTTTTCTTCGCAGAATACAAAGAAATTAGTCCAAGTAGTCATGATTATTTGTTGATAACCACATATACTTGAAGTTCTCACTTTTCTCATGCGCATTCAGTGCATTCCCCAGAGCTGGACCAAATTATGTTCACAAGTACCAGTACTTTGAAACTATTTCTGTAAACTCAGATAAATGCTAGTTCAAGTTTCTGACTACCCAAGGTAAACAGCTTACAGTTTCAGCTCTGTTGCATAAAATAAATAATTATAAGTCACCTGTAAAGCCTAATACACTCTTAGTTTTTTATGATGCGAGTACTTATCACTTCTTCAAGAATTCAAAGTCAACAATAATATTCTTGAACATCCTTTAACATAATTTTACTTTCTATAAGAGCGACTCTACGTTATCCTGTTCAACAAGGCGAAAACTTCATGATTTACTTCATGACACTCTAGATAAACATTCTGCTTGCAGGGTGGCACAAATTTATATCGTAGATGCAATATATCAAGACTCAGAAAGAAACGTAATTTTAAAATAAGTGAACATTAAAATTAATAGAAATTATCTCAACATGAATAACTATGATTATTTAGCCTTTCTCACAAGGCAGAAGTTTGATCCCATTAATGCTAGTACATGACTCCAGGCAATGATCTGCCTTCATCTAAAGTCAGTAGTGTTTGCCATGACTACAAACAAAGCTATAGCAAGGCCATGCTTAGAAAAAATAGGTCCATAAATCCAAAAGATTCTTTCTGTGTCTCCTGTTATCTCAGAAGGCTTTGCATCAGCTAGCATCCCATGATATTCCTCCTGGTTTCTACTCCAAATTCTGGTGAATTTGCAAGCAAAAAAGCCAAGGCCTTGCATACTAAATATTGTGTTGTTTTCTTACATGTCTCCTCATTCATTTCAGGATCTATTAGGACTTGCTGTGTTATACAGACCACTATAAAATCAAGTGTTACATTTTGCAATTAAGCAGATTATAATCTTGGTTGGGAATCTCTTTTGAAACTGTAAGTGAAAAAAAATTATGTAACATGATTGTCTGGGTTTAAGAAATAGGTGGCTTCTTGGAGTAAAATAAGACCAGAGCTTAAATGCTTTAGGCAAATTAATAGAACAAAATTGTCTGTACATTCTCTCCTCTGAGTTCTGCAGGTAGTCTGAAAAAAACATTTTTCAGAAAGGTCAAACATTTCATTATAGAAACACAATAAACCGACTATGGAATACTAAAAATAATACTCCCTTATATAGTTAGGCTGTAAGTGTCAGATCACAGTATTCTGATATGCTACCACCTTTAATTGGAGACCAAATGTCTAGAAACCATTTAAAGAAACAAAGAAAAGATTCGCAAGTATTTCTACAATTTTTTCACTAGAACCTTCCAGTTCTGAAGGGATGAGAGGATATAACACTGACGTGGTAGATTGCAGTCCCAGCAAGGAACCCTCATCATTCCCTCACTGCTCAAAGCTGTCTAAGAAATAACTCTATGTCCCTGTTTCTCCTACCCACAGTTGTCTTGATAAAAAGCAAGTGGTTGAAAACACAATGCACTTTTCTTCCTCTGCACTTAAAGCTCTTGAAGGTAGAATAGTACATAACAAGTTTAGTCATACAAAGTTTGGAAGCCCCTTTTAGCCACTTAGAAATTTTCCAGAAGTAATGTTTCAGAAGGTGAAATTATTCAGGTTTCCTGCTATCTTGAAAAAGAACAGCATCAAGCTCTCTGTCACCAACACCTCCCTGTCTCACAGTAAAATCACCTGTAATGTTATTCTCAAATTAGGCCAAGGGCTTTATTTTACATTATGAAAAAGCTCCTGTACATCACACAAGCCATTCAGTTTGAGAACAAATGTTTACCAATTCATTCAGTGCAACATCTCTGAGAACCCAAGCATGACTCTGAGGAACTAAATATTTTAGTAGTGCCATGATATTAAAACAACTGATAACTTTCCAGATATTATTTTCAAATGAATTACAGCTACAGCAATAGCCCTAAAATCATATCTGGATTTAGAAAGATATTTACTTGAAACCTCTTCAAGAATAATGGAAAATTTTCTTCAAAGAACAAACTTCCATTCACAAATACTTGACAAAACCACATTTATTTTGCATCACTTTTGTATCATGTTCTACTATGTTTCAGTGTCTTTTGTCATTTTTACATAAGCCCCTACGAGTGTTAGGCCACATTCTGTGTCCTTAAAAAATTAACATGCAAATTAAGATAAAAACTTCAAAACTTGACCCCAAACACTTCCAAATAATAAAAGTGAATGTTAGCAAAGTTTAAGTCTAGAACAGCTTCTTCTAAAGCATGAATCAGACTTGTCCAATTTTCTCCAAACCTCATTAGTCTCCCAGGTGATGAAAGTGAAACAGTGTCAAGTTACTACCTCCTGAACAAGTTCAGTATTTGAGCACAGACAGTTCCAAACATTTAGGTAAAGAAACAAACATCTTGGAAAAAGTTTAGCTTCTAAAATCATCGACTCTTTCATCACCATCCAAAATAACGTCAAGCTAGGAATAAAAAAGGTAAGTTTTGAACACGCACCGATGGAAAAACCTCTTTTTTTGTTTGTTTTTAATCGAAAAAGCGCACTGCTAAGAGATAACGCAATTTTTGGATATTTTTTTTTTTTAAGATGGCACGAAAGAATGACACCAGGAAAGGCACTGAACCGAAGGGGTGAGAGGCGCGGTGGCTGCGCGGCGCTGGGTGCGGTGCGGCCGCGCGGCCGGCAGGGGGCAGCGTTGCTCGCGGGAAGGCGGCGCGGGCGGAGCGCGCCCGGAGCTGCGGCAGGAGCGGCCCGGCGCAACCCCACCGGCCCNCAGCCACCCCCTCCGAAAGCAAGCAGCCCCAAACCCTAAATACTCACCATATTGACTTCCGAGACCATATCTATACTGGCAATGTCTATGTTCATGCCAACAGCCACTGGGGGACCTGCAAACCAACAAGACGGTCCGCAATGTGATCTCTAAGAACTTAACTCATTCTTACCAGAACTGGCAGGGCGAACACAGCGTGCACACGAAGCGACGTTTAAACATAATCAGAAAGTCAGGAGGGAGGCATAAAGCGCTCTCCACCCCCCTCCCTTTCCCCCTCAGTGGTCCTCAGCGGGGTCCCACCGCGCCCGCGGGACCGTACCCCGCCCGGGCCGTCCCCCGCCCGCCACGGCCGTGGAGGTGCTTTATGTAACATCACGTTGCACGTGCCGGCACCGGCGCGCCCCGCTCCGCGCTCCTCCGCCACCGCCACCCGCTCCGACACGCTCATCTCCGCGCCCCGGGGACGGCGAGCACCGAGCCGCGGGGTAGGGATGGGGGGGACGAGGTGGGGGGGAAAAGAGCCATCCACAGCGAAGACGGCGGAAATAAACAAACTAGTTCGAAGTGGGAGCACGCAGGGGGTTAAATGACATTTTTGTATCAGTTTACAGCACGTCTTGTACTCAAAAATAGTAAGTCTGATCAGCACATTAAGCTGAAATGAATAAACGTTGGGTGAACTTAAGAGAGATTTGCATCTCGATAAAACCAGTTAAATAAGGGTTTAATTATAGTAAAG